>APFE031571692.1:69944-137061 GCA_000404065.3 Pinus taeda | reverse complement strand
ACTAATTCAATGACCATGCATCTACCCTAGGTGGCAAATTCCAACAAGACCAAAGCTAAACCTAATCAGATTGCAACCAAATTCATCTTGTATTTAGCCAAGGATGCTTCAATGTATCTGGAGGCCTTTAAAAGGTAGTTTTGCTTCATTGATGAAGGGGAGAGTGGTTTTGATATTTGTTTGCAGATTCTGGAGATCATAGGTAGTTTTGTTTTCAATGTAATAGGAGCATCTGGAGTCAGATTTGGCAACTGTGATAGGAGTTGGAAAGCTAGTTCAAAGAACTATCTGATGACAGTGATCAGAAGTACATGCGTGCACATTTAGACTGATAAAATCTCTGTGTAATCAACCTCATCTGTTTCAATCCTAATAAAGCGATCACCCATCTTGAAAGAAAAGCCAGAGATGTAGTCCATCAGGGATGAACTCTGTAATTGATTTTTCTGTCTGGTGTCACTGTGTTTTTACTATTTTCACTTCTGCTATGCATCTTCCTTGTGTTTAATTAGCTATCGTAAAGTCTTCTCAAGCAATTTTCCTCGATTTCCACACTTTCATCTAACATTCAATTCATTAATGGTTAATCAATTCTACATGAGTTTTAATAAATGATCATTTTAGATCATATAATTTGGCATCAGAGCAGGTTTCATTTGTAGAATTTTTCATTGAATGTTAACTAGGTCAAAGTCGAAATGAGGAGAAGGAATCCTTGAGCAGATCGATCCAGAGATTAGAAAGCAACAAGTTGTTCATAAATCGAACATGTTAGGATCTGATGCAAGTGAAAACACTAAAACTAAGATGATTGATGAACAATTTCAGCAAGCATTCTTGACTATGAAGCAAATGTTGGGAGAACTCTACAAAGACAAGAAGGCGAGAGATGAAACTTCTTCTTCAAAGACATCGATGAAGGACAAAGGTAAAGGAAAGGCTGATAAACCTCCTTCACCTCCATCTTCTCGATCATCATCATCCTCTTCTTCTTATTCTTCTTCTTCTAGTGTAGAATCTGAAATGAAAAAGAAACCTAAGAAAACATATCTTTTAAAACTTGATGTGAAATTTGAGTTACCTATATATGATGGCGAAATGAATCCTGAAAAGATAGATAACTAGATTAGGAAGTTAGAAGTATATTGTTGCATTTAGAACATTTCTAGTGATAAAAAAAAAAAAAAAGTTAGCTACACTTAGAATGGGGGGAACAACTTTAATCTGGTGGGAAAGTAAAACACAGATAGATGTAAAGCGTATAGGAAAATTCATCTCTTCATGGTCTAAGTTTTTAAAATCTCTTAGGAAACAATTCTATCCTTTAGGATACATGTAGAAAGACGTTATTGATTGGCAGCATCTGAGGCAAGGTAAATGGCAGAGTGTTCAGGAGTTTACTTAGGAGTTTACTCAGGAGTTCAGAAAGAAAGCATTGGTGCTTGGAATTTCATTGGATACACGTGAAACTTTGTTAAAATACATCAACAATTTAAATTCATATTTGCAACATACATTATTGATGTTTAATCCTGATGGTTTTGATGAAGCATGTGTTCAAGCCATACATATTGAATCATGTGGCAGACCATTTAATTTTTCATCACTTTCATCCAAAGAGTCGAAAGTCAAAGATTCCAATGACAGTAAGGGGAAGAACAACTCGAAGGGAAAGAAATCAGCAATGGCTCATAAGGAAAGACCTACTTGTTTTCATTGCTAGAGAATCGTTCATGATGAATCTAAGTGTTGGAAACTTCATCTAGAACTTAAGCCCAAAAAGTTCCATAAGGAGAAGGATGAAAAGAAGGCAATTGCAGTAGTCCAACAAGATCTAGGTTCAGATTTAGGTGATGAAAGGAGGATAACTGCCATGGTTAAGTCAAGTAAGACTTCTGACACTAGTTCAAGTTTGAAAACTATTGCATCTTGTTCAAACATAAATCCTTCAAATGAGGATAAAAGAGTTGAATTGTTTAACATAAGGATAAATTCTAAGCATATAAAGATAGATAGAATGTTTGACAATGGATCACAAGTGAATTTAATCTCTGAATATTTAGTTAAAAGGTTGGGTTTGGAAACACGAAATCATCCAAGACCTTACCCATTAGGATGGCTAAATAAATCAACTCAGATAAAAGTCACCAAACATTGTCAATTAAGATTTGCCATAACAGCTAATTACATTGATGGAGTGGAATTAGATGTGGTTCCAGTAGACATATGTGGAGTTGTATTAGGAAATCCTTATCTTTATGATCATGATGCAGTATTTTATAGGAGAGAACATAAATATTATCTCAAGAAAGGTGAGGTTGAATTTATTGTCAGGGCACATCAAAATAAAAATCACTTGAATTCAGTTAATGTTAATAAGATGAAGCGATTAATAAGTTCAACAAGAGATTTGTAATCATGTGTATGAAAGGAAAACATAACAATCGACATGATGGTTTTTCAAGTTATGAGACTCAGCTTAAAGATGGTTTTATTAAAGATATAGAAACTATTCTAGTTCTATGTAAAACCAAATATCTTATTCTTAAGCAGGGATTACAATATGAATTATAGTGTATGCCTAAAACTCCTCTTCCTAATGCTAGAATGAATCAATTCAGTTTAAGTTTGGAACTTAACAGTTGCAAGGATACATGTCAGTATTAGGGAAAGTCAGTGTCCAATTTCTCTTGTATTGTGTCGCCATGTCATGTTTCAAACAGTTTGGAAACCACTTTTCAAGTGGAGAGGAAATCTATTTGTTTTCATATCAAAGCCTTTTCTAAAGCAATGTCAAAGTGTCTAATGGGAACTTATGCATCAGAGGAAAGTGTTAATCAATGGAAACATCATTTAAATGAAGGAAAAGTGATTCAAACAAATCAACGGCTAAATCAATACTTTTAAAGACAAACTAAGTTGCAGCAGACTTCACCTTACAGCTTGATGGGTTCATTGCAACAAGTTCGCTTAGTAATTAGGAAGCAGGAAAGTATGTTAAATAAAGTAGTTGGTTTGATGTCCAAAGTATCTTTGATTGTCTCTCTCATTTAGCAAAATAGATTGTTTATAATTGTTGATAGTATTAAACAACATCTAGTAGAGACTGTTTTCAAAGATAATGAATCACTAACTCATGGTTCTTCATGGAAAGAAATCAATTTCCATGTTCATAGCAAGTTGTTTTCCCATCGTCGCAAGTTGTTCATACTACAGATGGATCAACAGGTCACTGAATAAAAAAATTTCCATAGTCAGCATCATCAGGGTCATCATTTGCAGGTGATTGATCAAATGTATTGGTACACCATCAGGTCAAGGTGGAAAGAGAGGGAGTTCTACCCTCATCGACTATTTGTTTAGTCAAACTTTTGTGGTCCAAAATATTTCAAGTGTAGAGGATTGATCCAGAAGGATCTCGTTAGATCGTTGCACAGGTGTTAAAGTGTCTTCGTCAGTGTTCAGAGTCATCGTCAATTCAGTTCGGTCTCGTCAGCTTCGACAGTGTTGGTTATGGATCAAGTTGTTCAAGTAATATGGTTTTCATGACGTCCAGTTGATATGGGTTTGTACCTGGCTGTCAACTTGTGTTCATTGACAATTCTGCTAGGATTTGGTCGACGACATGTGTTTTGTCATTTGCCTTCATAGGATTTTGTGTCGACGTGGGTTGTATCATCCATTGTAGAGGTTCGATGTGTCATCGAGGCTGTCGTCGCAAAGGTAGCTAGTGTCGATATGTATTTGGTTTCATCACATGTGACAATATGTTGTACATGGGTTTTCAGAAACAAAATGTAAACCCTAACCCTAATCTACCAAATGCACTATCAAATCTATCACCTATGTTGTAACCCTAACCATCTGCAATACATTGCAATATGTATTTAAAAAACCTATGTTAAAACCATAAAGAACTAAGTCCTAACCATCGCATTGTTAAAACAAAATCAAACTTAACCCTAAGCCTAAGTTCTAAACTTCATTAACTCTTGGCCTAATTACATTGCTAAAAATTACAAATAAAACAATACACGGCCAGTTGACCCCACGGGCAGCCTAACCGTGTACGAAACATGTGATCGAGAATTGTTAGACCGTCAGAGTTTAGCCATCAGTCAGGCCTTGATCGCAGCAGAATTGGAAACTTCATCGGACACGTTGGCATGTGAACGATGATGATAGACCATCGGGTTAGTGTTAGGGTTAGAGAGCCAATAGTTAGGAGGTTAGCCACGGTGGAATCGTCAGCAAAAAGGCAACAGGTCATGTGAACAACAAACCGCTAGGGGGTTGGTCATCGGAACCACTAGGGATAAACCACCAGGTTGTTGGCATTATGATACATATGTTGTACTTGATGGCAACCCACTCATCTCAGATGATAAATTATAGTGCAACAAAGTTCATGCACTTTCATACAGAGAAAAGTTCATGTACTTTCATGCAGAGAAAAGTTCATGCACTTTCATGCAGAGAAAAGTTCACGCACTTTCATGCAGAGAAAAGCTCACGCACATCGGAAATCTTATGGTTGGTTCATGGTATTAGTCCAACAGTTTTTGATCCTATGGTTTTGGTCCGTGGTATTTAGTCCTTGGTATTTGAACCTATGGTTTTGGGCCATGGTATCTCGTCATAAGTGTTGATCCAAAGTATTGGGTCCATGGTATTGAATTGTTATGGTTTTTGGTCCGTGGTATTGTGAAAGGCCTAAGGCTATAAAAGAGGAAGGAGATCATTTGGCAAGGCATCTTCTGAATTATTGAATATTTGATAAAGTGCTAGATCTGTAATACTATGATTGGGTTATGGTGCAGATCTAGATCTGAAGGAAGAAGGAACCTGAGCACAAGGAGAAGGATAAGTTCTATTGATGGGTCAAAATCTTAAGGCTGGAATAGTGGTATCTATATATGATTTTGATCTGTGATATGTGGCACACACTTGATCTATAAATCTGATAATCTAGGTTAACTAATATCTGAATATTTGAAAGAATGAATTTATAGATCTATATGAAGGTTTTTGAATAGTGAAGTAGCGTACTTCTCTTGATTTATGTTTTAGCTGCTTCTGTTTATTGCTACAGTGTTCTGGGTTCATAAGTGGGGTGTGATTACTATTATTATGATATGGGTACAATCGTCAGAGAAGTGTTTATTTTGATTCAGTTTTTATTGGTGAAAAGGTGATTGGTTGATGTAGAAATTATTTATGTTTGATTGACGTTATTTGTGGATCTAGTCTGAAAATTTATGAAACGTAGTCCCTGGAAAGAAGAGAAGTTTGTAGTCTTTTGCAGGTAGCAGCCTGTGTACTCATATCTTAACTAGTACAAGAACTAAGGGGGTTGTAGCTCCCTTCCAAGAGAAGCTGGAAAATGAGAGAGGGTTGTAGCTCTCTGCAGGTAGCATCCTATGTACTGGTAAAGGACTGCACCAGTATAGAATCATTGTAAAAAGAAGTTTCTAATTGAAAAGATAGAGACATATTGCAGTAGGTGGTTTCACCACAATTGGGTTTCCACCTATATCTTGTGTTCTTGTGTGTGATTGTCTTCTACTCTATTTTTCTGTTCCTGGTTACTGTTTATATGATCCTGATGCATAGATTAATGTTCAACATCTGTAGAATATTTTAAATTATAAGTTTGTATGGTATACGCGGGTTTCGTTATCTGTAGTTGCATATATACGCGGTTTTCTCTAACTGAAGTAGCGTATATGTTCTGGGTTTGAAAAAGAAAATAATTAACTAGATAATACTGATTCAGCCCCCCCCCCCCCCCTCTCAGTATTATTTCCAACATCTACTTATTCCATGCCAAAGGATAACTTGGATAATTTTACAAACAATTTATGATATTGGTGCAGTTGCAATATTTGGTCTACATGCCGAAGTTGTTTGTTCGATGTTATGTTGTAGATGAGAATGTCATTGAAGAAGACTAGGACAATTTTTTTGAGATATGATGTAAGATGGTGGTTCATGAGCCATTGATAAGTGGATGGAGCATTACAAATACCAAATGACATGACTAGGAATTCATAGTGGACTTCACTAGTTCAAAAGGTTTTCTTGGGAATGTCTACTTCCTTCATCTGTATTTGGTTATAACCCCAATAGAGGTCTAGCTTGTTAAATAATTTAGCACCATGCAGTTCATTAAGTAGATCATCAACAACCAAAATAGGAATTTTTTCCTTGATAGTGAGCTTGTTAAGGGCCTAAAAGTCTGGACGCATGCGCCATTCTCCATATTTATTTAGAACAATGAACATTGGAGATGAATAAGGGCTGGTGTTGGGGCTGATGATGCTGACTTCAAGGAGTTCTTTGATGAATTTTTCAATTTCATTATTTTGGGAAAAAGGATATCGATATGGGTGGAAATTTGGTGGCTACACACCTAGGACCAAAGGGATGCTATGATCATGTTCACCCCTAGAGGGTGGAATCTCTTTAGGTTTTTCAAAGACCTATTGGTGGCTATCTAATACCCATTGCATGTTAGATTGAATATGAGGAGTAGTGATTTAAATGGCCGAGATGGAATTAAATTGGGTGGCTACTCCATGATGGCCCTTTTTTAAAATCTTCTCCATTCAATGTGAGTTAATGATAGTAGGAGAACCTACTTGGAGTCCCCTTAATGTATGAATGTGTTCATTCTTTTTAAAGCTCATATATAACTCCCATACATCCATTATGATAGGGCCCAATCTGTGAAGCCATTCATCACCAAGGATAGTGTTGCAACTACCCATTTTAATGGAAAACATGTGGGTCATTAGGTGGCAGTCTCCCATGTAAAGCTTAATATTTTCACAACGTCGTTCACATTTCATGGCCCCCCCATCAGCGATAAGGACTTGAAAATTAGATACCGCCCATACAATGAAATGAATATCTTCTACGAGTCTCTTATGGACAAATTTATGAGTACTTCCACTATCAATCAATACCACTACTGGTTGATGTTTAATAAAACCTCAAATTTTTGAGAGTCTATGGTAAAGAAATTCCAACGAAGGCATGTAGTGATATAGACGACTCATCTTACATAGCTAGAGATCATTATCTGGGTCATTTTTGGTTTCACCTACGTCTTCCTTAGGCACCTCAGGGGGTTAAGCTTCATCTACTGAGTTGTTATCAATAGCATCAATTTGAAATAATTTTGGTTCCTTGCATTTATATCTGGGGGAGTACTTTTCGTCATAGTAGTAGCACAGTCCTTGTTTCCTTATTTATGCCATTTCTATTGGCAACACCTTTTGAACCTTAAGTGTTTGGGTGGGACTCGAAGCCTAGGTGGGACATGCCTTGGCAACAAAATTTGGAAGATTGGATTAGGAATTTAAGTCAAATTGCACATCTAAGACCTTGGGGCATGCGTCCAACCAAGTAGCTGGGTGATGCATCCAAACATGGGATTGGATGCCTTGCTGTAGGCCACTAATAAAAAATTCTAAGTAAAATTCATATCTTAGGCCTTCAATTTTGATGGCCAATTGTTGAAAGGCTATAGTGTAGTCCTTTACTCCACATGTTAGCTAGAGCTTAGTGATATGGCCCAAAATATTAGATTCTCGATCAAAGTGATCACATATGGCTTTTTTGAACATGTTCCAAGTTTCTTTCCCTGGATAACATTTTTGATGCCACTGCCGCCACTTCCATCTCTCTTGGTCCAGGTAAAGGGATCCCACACATATTTTAGTTCCATCATCTCATATATCATTAAGTGAGAAATATTGTTACATTTTTGCTACCCATATTGTAGGGTTAGAGCCATCAAATTTGTAAATGTCCAACTTGGGTTTCGGGTGCCTCAAAGAGTGGTTATTTCCATGGAAGTGAATCTAATGGATGGATTATCTTTCTATGTGCACATCAATAGTAGGCTCCTCCCTATGAGAGTATTTATAACGTCTACTAGTTGTGGTATATGGATGGAAATTTTCTCCTTAAATGCCTCAAATGTTTTCTCAAATTTGTCGACCTTCTTGACTTCCTTTTCCACAACCATAACTTGAGATCTAGTTACGAGCATACACCAATATTGGTTAAAATTTTGAGCTTATTTAAGATTAGTATGTTTGGAAAGAGGGAATGCTCAGGAGTTTAGTGAAGTTGTTCACTTGAAGCCATGTCGCAAAAAATTGGGACCACTGGAAAATTGGGGCTTACAAGACTAGCTCGTTGTACTGAAGCTCATGGGATAAGTCTCTTGCGAGAATCTTGATATGGCCTCATACTTTTTTTTTTAACTCCGATAGGAGTTTTACTCCCAGTTGATCAATAATGTAGTGGATGAAATCCAGAAAGCTTGATGATGCCAAATATCTTGTGAAAATCGGCCCTGGACTATAGTAACTCAATCCCCAAGGTATTGGTATTGTAGAATGTATTTTGATAATCTAATATGGATTATTATTGGGCGCGGGATCCCCCAAGGGCATTTTTGGGGGTTAACGCCCATATTTTAGTTCAATTTTTGTAATGATAATGTAAAGAATCCACATTTTTTGGTCGCGGAGTGTGTAGATGTAAAGAGTCATAGGGTTGTCTGCTCTTATTTTGATCATGTAATGTCAGTTGTAAAAGATCTACCCATGGTCCATAGAACATGGGATTGTATAAATAGAGCTAAGCTCTAAGTAGTTAAAAGACAAAAAAAATAAAGGAAGAATCAATGATGAATGATGTATGAGAGATAGCTCTAAAGTAGAAGTCTAATTTTTGCGTTGTAGCATAGGTAGAGGCTCTGCAGTTGAGTGCGCAGAAGCCTAGAAGTCCGCAACTGAGTGTGTGGACCCTATAGCTAATTGTACAGGGCAAGTCGACTCAATAAGCATATGGAATTATCAATAAAGAGAAGTATTCTATAATTTCTGCATCTTTATTTCTTGTTTATGCTTTTGTTATATTGGGTAAGAATTTCACTTCTAATGCTTATATGATTCATGAACGTGAATAAATGTATTGGTTAAGTGAAAACAAGTAAGAACATCTATTTACGTAGATCTATTAATAAGATAATTAAGATACTTAGTGTAGTTTGGGAAATATCACAGTTTGTTTCCATAGCAACGCGAAAGCATATCAGCACCTGGTTAGGGTTGTGCGAAAGTCAATTGTAACAATTCAAGGAAGTATTGAAGGGTAGAATAGAGGGATAAGGAAGTTGCGGGAAGGCAGGAATAGTTGGAATAAACTAACATGACATCTATCTCAAGGGTGAGGAAACTTGATTCCAGCATCCCTCCACACTGCTTCGAGTGAGACTTCATCACGCACTCCGCGGGTTGATGCCGAAAGGGCCAATAATGTAGGGATTTGTTTGGCTAGCTAATGTTGAACCTGGGTCAAGCCCTTATAAGCCAACAAATGGTTCTGTTGCTGGGATCAGAATCTGCATAAGAGATGTGTGATGTTGTATCACTAGAATCCAACTAAGAAGGAAATCGAAGGCTGGTTGGATAGAAAGATTCCCGAGTTTGCAACACAAGAGAATAGAAACTCGCGACTGTCAAAAGAACACTGGTTGGACCAATACCTATATATAGAGATCCAAGAAATATTTTTCACATCCTTCTCTATTGAGTTATACGAGTGGATCACAAAGCTAGAAGATAGCCAAGGAAGTTGGAAACTTGACGATCCTCTTGTGTGGACCCTAGAGCTAGTGCAAAGGTTGAAAGCAAAAAAGGATAAGATCGCATGCATCGTCGATCATTGGCTCAATTGCATTATAGGAGGATTTGTTACTGAGTTCGCTATCGACACCTCAATTAGCTATAGCGAGGCAAAGTGATGCTTTTTCAAAGGACAATGAGGTAAGTACGTAAAATCTCTGAATAATTGGATTAAAAAGCTATTGTGTGAAAAAAGGGTTATGCAGTTACTTTGATGTTTGGGACTACGTGAAGTGGAAAAAGTTATAGAAACAAAGGGAATAAGCATCGGAAGTATAGCCCCTTTATTTCACCACTGTGAAGAGACGAAGAGGGGATAGTGAAGGTCTCTCTGCAGAGCGCTATTCAATTGATTAGACATGGGTTTCCACGAATACCACCTCTGCCCACACCACCTCCTTCTTCATGCCATCACCTCCAACTTCACCCACACCACCTTCACCACCATAATGATTCAGTATGGACAACACAGTGAAGTTGCCTTTGTTCAAAGGCTTGGGAAATGAGGACCCAAACCAATACTAGTTTGTTATAAAGGCTATATGGGAAGCTCAAGGAGTAACAAATGATAATATAAAGAAGGCAGCACTAGTTAGTGCATTGAAATATTGCGCGCTAACCTGGTATATTAATTACTCGAGTGATAACTAGAATGCTTGAGTATCGGACACCCAGACAATAAATAGGGAATTTGGCAGGCCTAAATCCGAAGTGTAGTCGATTTTGGGATTCAAAGAGATCATGATGCTACTAGGTGAGATGCCTTGAGAGCTATATCAAATGCTGAAATGTACGATCCATGAAGCCAACATGAATTTGACATATGGACAACATCGCGACTAGTTTGTGGCTTCGCTACTACCACATTTAGGGAGTTCGTTATCGTAGCAGAAGATAACAACTTAGGCAGAGGCCCTAGAGATTTCCATGAGTATACATGAGACTCTGATCTAAGACCCTAATCTATAAGTTTAATAGATCCATACATAACTAAAGAATCTATGCCTTGAGATGCAAACCTTGAAGCAGGATAGGACGGATTGGCCAGAGGTACACGAAGAAGTATGGTGCATGAAATGAAGAGTCAAGGTCATGAAAAAGACCGTTGCCCAGTCTTTACAAATTACCTTACAGGGGGAGGAGTGATGTCCTTAAGGTTGGAAGCTCAAGCATGACCTAGCGCAACACCTGCTTTGTGGTGCGCTATCTGTCAAATAGTCGGAAAACATGCCTCAGATAACTATCACTTGTTATAGAAGTATATGCAAAATTTGTAATAGTTATTCTGCAACCTTTGTAGGTTGGTGGGACATAACAATTATACTTGTGGGAGCTATGAATTAATTATGGATAGAACTCCAACCTACAGGGTTTAGGCTGAAACATGGACCCTTCAACAAAATGTAGGAATGGCGTGGATAGGATTTCAAGGGCATGCATGAGGCCGAGGCCAAGGAGGACCTGGTAGAGGTCACAGACAGTTGATTTTCTACAATTGCGGAGGTCCAGGACACTATGCCTATGATTGCACTAATCCAACGTGCCCATCATGCAACTATTGCATGTTGTTTGATCATGAAACAGAAGATTGTGTTACGATGATTGCCAAGATATGTGAAAAAAGAGTGCTACCACCTCCCCCGACTCAGAGCCTATAGATGATGAGGTATGGGCTGCACGAGGAAGATATGAATGCAAATATAGTGATCCGAAGTGGAATCACAATGGGAGATAACAAGGTAAAATAGCAGGAAGACAGTACATGGGTTCGCAAAGCCTTGACGAAAGAGGCTGAGTTTGATTTGGAGCGTGATCGAGAAACCTTCATGGAAGTTAAGAAGAGCTTTGTGGAGGCCTCCACTTCAGGAAACAAAGATAAACCATAGTTAGAGATGGACCCATCCATGCTCACAAATTTCCTAGAAACTTGTATCAAGTTACTACGTGATAGTAAGGCTATGAAAGGATTACATGAGCTTATCAATAGATGTGCTAGAACCGCGCTAGGTGAACCGCACATAGTCATAAAGATCGGAAAGCATAAGACAAGGTGAGGACGTGAAATGAGACTGACTGCGTAGATCGAAGAATACAAGATGCATCAAGTCATGCGAGATTTAGGATCAGATGCGAATGTTTTACCAAAACAGACATGGGAGCGAATGGGGAGACCTACAATGCAATGGTCTGTAATTAAGCTAATGATGGAAAATCAACAAAAAATTATACCCATGCGGTAGCTACAAGGAATAACCGTGGATATTGAGGGAGCAAGCACGCTAACAGATTTTGAAGTAATAGAGATTGTTGATGACAAGAATCCCTAACCCACACTCCTCGGAATTGGTTAGCCCACTGATATGAACGGGGTAATCAATCTGAAGAAGTGAAAAATAATCTTTGAGAAGAAGTCACTACACATAATAATGCCCCTAGATCCCGCTGAAGGATCGCGCTATGTAGATCCGGTCCGCAACTATGAGAGTGATGATGATTTGGAATGAATCTATAATACAACAGTGTGAGACCCAGACTCGGTAAATCCCATCGCGGATGGGCGGATTACATGGGAGTGTGAGAGCTCATCTACTTCGGATTTTGATGAGGAGATAGAATGCTGGCAGAATCAGTTACATGAAGTAACTATGCTAAATTGCAATATGATGACCAACTTGTTGCATTGAATATCATTAGAGGTAAGAAATCTACCTATTTATGATGGTCTAAATGAGGTATATATATTTTTGGATGCATTTGAAAGGGAGGTACCAGAAAAGCAATGCTTCCAGGCCTTGGACTAGGCACTATGTGCTACACTTTCAAGATGGTGGGGTACACACTAGGGGAGTTTTGATGACTGGCACGAATGTAGGAAAATGATGCAAACACAATTTGGGAAGCCTAAAATGTGACTGACATACAAGTACGGTGGGCAGGATGATCCACACGTGCATCTAACCAAGTGGACATAGGATTATGGAGAAAAGCTGCAAGTTGAGTGGGTTCACCTATTTTGTCATACCCTGGATGTTATCCCAATGAAGTGGTATGTAGAAATAGAGCTTCGCCATGGGACAGGTGAATGGGATATCTTGCGTGAAGGATTCATGATGAAATTTAGTTTTGAGGATGGGTTTGATGGTATTGAAGGAGTGCTATAAGAGGTGAAAGCAGCCATCTTTAGGATACCACAAGATCCTTTGGACCTGACGCAACCTAAATGGGCTACTCAATTGAGTCGCATGCTGGAATGTTATAATGTAACTATTGAAGAAGAGGATGAGGATCCGTGAAAGATTAACATTCCAGACACAGAAGGCCACTGCAAGGTTCAGGGACCACAAATTGAGAACCCTAATATAACTACACTAGTGAAAACTAGACAGGTGAACATCAGTACCGAGGAAAAACCCAAGTTCGTGAAGATTGGAGACTACTGGAACGACACAATGGTAGATAAGGTTATTAAATTTCTCCGTGAATACCAAGACTTATTCCCTACCAATTTTACAGATTTGAAAGGAATAATTGGAGACCTGGGAGTGATGAAGATCATGCTAAAACCCGACACAAAGCCAATTCAGCAGAGGCCTTATTGCCTAAACCTGAAATACAAGGAGAAGGTTCGCTTAGAGCTAGACAAAATTATACAAGTACGCATCACTGAGCCTGTGGAAGAGTCCAATGGGCTAAGCCCAATGGTGGTGCAAGATAAGAAGTAGAAGGATGAGATAAGGATATGTGTGGACCTTAAGAAGCTGAATGACGCTTGTGTGCATGATCCTTTCCCAACTCCATTCATAGATGAAGTGTTGGACAATGTAGGTGGCTAGGAAGCATACTCCTTCACTGATGGGTTCTCTAGGTACCACCAATTCAAAATTGTGCCAGAGGATAGGAGCCAGACAACCTTCATGACTGAGTGGGGTTGCTTTCAATATATTGTAATGGTGTTTGGGTTGAAGAATGCGCCTGCTATCTTTTCATCCGTGGTTGTTGCAGAAATTCATAAGTTCCTAGAGGTATATTTTGATGACTGGACTGTATTTAGACTGGTTAAGTGCCATGCAGTGAGCTTGCACTTGATGTGGATACCTGTCGAAGATAATAGATCGCACTTAGCCTTAAGAAGTTTTTGTTTTATGTTCCTTTTGGGAAACTATTGGGACATGTGGTTTGCAGACAAGGGCTATTGGTAGACCTCATGAAGATCGCGTTGATTATGGACTTGGAAGCACCGAGAAGTGTGAAACAGTTGCACATTACCTTGGGACATACGGGGTATTACAGAAATTTTATCAAAGGCTATGCTCATATCACTGCACCGATGGAAAAATTGTTGAAGAAGGATGTCTCTTTCTGTTGGAATAATGATTATAAGAAAAGATTGGATATATTGAAAGTAAAGATGGTTACTACTCCGATTCTAGTCTTCCCAGACTGGAAGAAAGAATTTCATGTACATGTTGATGTGTCATGTATAGCACTGGGAGCCATACTAACAAAGGATGGCAGAAAAGGTTTGGACCACCCTATCACGTTCGCAAGTCATATATTATCCAAATAAGAGAAGAACTATTCTACCACTCAACACGAGGGACTTGCTATGGTGTATGCACTCCAGAAGTATTGGAACTACTTGCTAGGGGGTCACTTTAAGATGTATATGGATCACTCCACATTGAAGACCTGGTTAATAAGGCTGTGTTGGGGGGGGGCATCTACAAATGGCTATTATTGTTCTAGGAATATGATTTTGAAGTTGTTGCAAAGCCTAGATGATTGAATGCGGGACCAGGCCACCTGTCGTGCATTGAGACAGAGGAGGAGCCCACTAATTTGGAGGAAGGATTACCTGATGCATAACTTTTTATTGTGTGCATTGCGGATAGACATTTCAAGGATATAATACAATTCCTAACAACTGGAACTATGATGAAAGGATACTCTGTCCAGCAAAAGAACGAATTAATGGTGGTCATGACAAATTTCTCTGTCATTGTTGCGAATCTATACAAGATGGGGAATGACGAAATACTGTGAAGGTATGTACTTGACTTTGAACGAAGCAACATCATCATGGACACTCATGGAGGCACCATGGGAGGACATTATGTAAGGAGAGAAACCACAAAGAATATTCTATGTACAGGGTTGTGGTGGCCAACCCTTCATCAAGATTCAAAAGCATATTGCAAGGCGTGCGACGTATGTCAAAGAGAAAGTAGGCCATCGTGGAGGGATAGAATGCCTTTGAATCTCAAATGACATTGCAACCTTTTGGAAAGTGGGCAATAGATTTTCTAGGACCTATTCAGCCACAAGGGAAGACAGGCGCGAGGTATATTATCACTGCGACAGAGTATTTGACTCATTGGGTAGAAACGTAGCCGGTGAAGGATTGCACAGGCACGACCACTTCAAATTCTCTATTTGAACATGTACTGACGTGATTTGGATGCCCAAAGATCTTGATGAGTGATCGGGGTACACACTTCCTAAATGAGACAATTAACGTACTAATGGAATAATTTCAGGTGTACCATCAAAAGAGCACACCTTATCATCCACAGCTAATGGGACAATGGAGGCATTCAAAAAGGTACTAGAGATTACGTTGACCAAGGTATGCAATGCTCAGCGAAGTGATTGGGACCTATGCATAGCTGCAGTATTGTGGGCTTATTGGGCAACGTGCAAGAAGTTAACGGGACAAACACCCTTTAGGCTGGTATACAGGGTTGAAGTTGTGATGCCTATGGAATACATCATGCCTAGTCTATGCATAGCAGCGCTCACAAGTATGATGGATTGTCGAGCCCTAGAGGAGAGGCTTGCGCAGTTAGAGGAGCTAGAAGAAGAGAGATTTTTTATTGGATTTCACCAACAGGTCCAAAAGCAGCGCGAAAAGGCATGGCACATCCGAAATATGAAGCTACACACCTTCAAGGTGAATGACTTAGTGCTATTATATGACAACAAGTTTGATAAATCTCTAGGGAAACTCAGAATGCATTGGTTCGGGCCCTATGTTATTAAGTAGATTACCGATGGTGGCACAATCTAGTTGGTTAGGATGAATGGAGATCTCTTCCCATGAAAAGTGAATGACAGTTGTTTGAAGCCATACACAAGTGACCTCACCATCTAATTAGCTGACAGAAGCATAGTCTTAGCACTCCTGGTAGCTGAAAGTTGGCGCGGGACTATAAACTACACTACCCGGGAGCTGCGTGATTTCAGGACAGTGTGAAGTAGTGACGTGTCACAAGGTCCACGACAATGCGAAGAGAACTATGTTCGCATGCAGGTATCCTAGAAAGTGACTGTTAAAGTCACTATTCATGATTTTATTATTGGTTTGAGGCCAAATGGAGCAAGCGACAGGAATTTAAGGCAAACTTTATGGGCTAGATTCTTGAAAATTTGCTGCCAGTATAGCATTAATGGGCCAAATGTTGGGGGAACGGTTGAATTGAAATTCAAAATGTCTTATAAATTACAAGTGGTTTTCCAGTGAAAAACGCTTGGTGTTTTGAGAACTGAGTTGTTGCGCTATCAAGTGTGTATGGACTTTTCGAACTTTGAGGCTTTGAGAGAAAGTTCAGTGTTTGAAACATTGTTGAAGGAGACACAGGACCTCCTGACTAGAATGATGTAGACACCTAAGGAAGCCGTGTAGGAAATTGCAGAGGTGGAAGCCCTAGAGAGCATAGGAATAATAGTCGAGGTACCTAAATCACCCCGAACACCACGACTTAAGAAGGATAAGTAGGCCATGAGCTTGGTATGCATCTCACCCAGAAATCCACAGAGGACCACGCTCACCTTGCAAGAAAACGACAAGGCCATTAATATGGAGGCCGATGAGGAAGAGTCAAAAGAAATCTTCATGGAGGAGGAGGGTGAAGAAATGGAAGTTAGAACCCAGGGTGCAGACCCTATTACCAAGCTGGAAAAATATGTTCCTCTATGTAAGGGTAAATCCAAGGTGCCGAAGGACATAGATGAGATCAAGATCTCTCTGCAAACACCATTGCTCCCAGACGATATCGTTTTTGAGGGATCGCACTTGGGCCAAGTTACTGTGTTGAAGTTTGAATATTGGGACCTTGTAGGCCACAAAATTTTCCCGCATTTAGCGACTGTGAAGCTAATGCACCATAGGATTTATGAGATTATTGGAACAATTCAATTGGAGCTATAGGCATGGCTTAGAGGTGTAGAGAAAGCCGAGTTTCTAAACATTCTCTATGTGTCACATTACCACCGTGCCCTAGTGACCGTCTTCATCATCAGGTAGCTAATCTGCTTGGTGCATGATCTTTGTGGCTGGAGGAGCCCATTCCCATCATGTTATATGGGAACAGTGTCCACAAGGATGCTGCTATTCCCACTAAGATGGGTGGCTATATTAGAAACAAACAATCAAAGTCTATTATTGATTCCTTTTATGAAAATAGATGAGAGGAGAACCAAGAGGGCCAGCCTGAGTCTTGCGCTCAATTTCCTCTCCTTCTTGATAGGGTTTTGCCACTTGCTCTTTGTCTGCTCAGCTTCAAAAGGACCTGTAGAATCACAACAACATACTACTATGCAAGAAACAAGGATCTAAGTCCATAAATAATTCCGGATCAGATGTGCATTAACCATATACAAGCATATATAAACAAATACACAAGAATATGGAAGGAAACAAGAATAGCTTGATTCAGATAAAAATTAGCAAGAGGATTATAACCATGAGCAGCTCTGACCCAGCATCATCCTCCAGCTAAGAAGCCCTTCTTCACCTCAAGCAAAGCAAAATCACCCAACACTGTGAATGTACACCAGAATACCAACAACACTTCTCTATAAGTTACAAATTTCTAGCCTCTGGATCTCTATGATGAGGGATCCATATATAGATCATTACAGAGAGGTGAGTCATCTTTTGGGATCTTGATTAGTGTCCTCTCTCTGATAGTTCCTGCTTACACTTGGAGAATGAAGTTCTCTTACTCATCCTTGGTCGAAAATGCAGTGGCAAGTGTCAGAGGGGAAGCTTCTGGAAGATTCCATGATCTTCCACCTCGCATTTTTGTCCCTGCCATTTGTCTATTCCTGACCATCGCACCCTACAAAGGAGCCAAACAGTACGCATCGCACCCTGTAGTTTGGGAAGGTGATATGCATCGCACCCTCTACATGGAGCTTTTAGTATGGTCCAGTTTTGACCATTTATGAGCAATTTTTCAGTGGAGAACTTCTGGGAGATGATGTAATCAGTTGACCTTGTTCTTTTAGGCAGTGAAGCAACACTTTTAGGGACTTAAGAGCCCTCAGTTTATGGACATTTGTGATTGGGGTTGAAGCGCCCAAAAATGTCTATAATAGTTGCCCCCTAAAGCATGAGGTCGTTAATCCTTTTTTTGATGTTGGGTGAAATGCTTTACTATGAGGATCTGAAGTTTTTCTGAGCCGGGAGGTGACCTATAATAAGATACAATACAATACATTATTTGACAGCATTTTTTTCATGATCTAGCCGAGGCGGGCATTCCCATGCTCGACTTTATAAACTCATTTTCATGTACATAGGACAGATGATCGTCTGTGTGACAGACTGATGATATGAACACATCATCCTTTGATTTGGATGATCATCTGATCGACAATGATGTACACTGGATGATTTTATATTCCTGAATATATCATAGCCTGGATGGATGAAACTAGATCCGGGGTCTTCAAACTCGGCCAATCTTCACTCGAAGTACAAGTTGATCCATGTGAAAAATGTTTTGGGGTCAAACATGGAAAGACATCGCTTGATTACCAGCCAATGATGTAAGATGTTAACAGGTGCGAGAGGAATCACCAATAATGACGTTGACCCTCAAGGTACTATAGTACAATTCATGTGGTGTGAAAAGTGACTTGGTGTCGAACACCACGTAAAATTTCTCGGTCAAAGGCCATTGATGTAAACCTGTCGCCAAGAGTGAGAAACTTGCCATTGAGGCATGCAAGCTTCAAAGTACTGAAAGGGTTGTTCCTAAGTCAACTTCTTGGATAATGAGCTGACGTCAACAAGAAGCGACCCATCGCAGGAGGGCCTTAATGAATCCCACATCAACAACACAGAACGAAGCAAATGATTTTGGAGGTGAAAACAAACTGACGATATAGGGCTCAGGGTGGCGGTCATGAAGGAATGAAGTATGAATGTATTGCAGTGGGTGAGACATAGGTGAATTGTCTGAATGACTTCTCTTGAACATATCAGTGACACTGACGATGGATTGGTAGCGATAACCCCAACGATGGATGGTGTGACGGACTAATGGTGATGACCAATGAATGGAACAACCCAACCGGCATGGATGCGAAAGGAAAGTGTCATGTTCAAGAGCGACTTGCTACCAATAAAGTTTCTTCAAGTTTTCTTCCCAGTTTTCCCCAGTCATTGCTGACCAATACCTCTTTATTTTTGTCAAGCTTGAGGAGGATAACATATTCTTGTTCTAGAATCCGCCCTTCGGGCGAACCTGTCGCTATATTTTAGCAAGCCTAGCGATAGTGAAACTCGTTCTCGTCCATTCGGAAGAGTTTGTCGCTATTCGGTTTTAACGAGTTTAAAAACAAATACAACTCGTTCTCTTTCAATTTTAGAGAGTCTGAAAGAAACATAAAGAAGACTCCGAAGATTCTTTTTCGTTGTATAATTCCTTAAGTCCGAAAAAAGTGTAAAATAATACGAAAGGGATGAATTTTCGATAGTTTTAACGAGCCGAAGAAGAAAAGCGCTCGATATTTTTGTGTAATCATCCGTCAAGTCCAAAAAGATTAAAATCTAGAGGAGGGATAACACTTCCGATGCCTTTTAGCGAGCCGGAGAGGCCAATCACTCGGAAATCTTTTCATATTTTACGAGTCAGGTGAAAAGAGCTTAAAGAAGACTCGTTTTCGAGGAACGAGTGATGGTTTCGGGTAGCAGCTAATTCCAGGTAAGATTTGGAATTTTCCAATCACAGCAGTGTTACAAGGATGGCTAGCAGAATCACTCTTCGCAGATGCTCCTCGAAGGGGTAAACAATCATATGGGAATGAATGATCGGCTAAAAACAAAGTGGAGGTGATGGTGAGAACACAACCAAGGCTCAAAAGTTGGCGATAAGGCGTTCAGAATGGTTATTTACCAGTTCATTTTTTAATGAGCTTAAACGCTGGGAGAAACACTTGCTCATGACTTATGTTTATTTTTTAACGAGCTTGAACTATGTGCTAAAACTGCTCGTGGAGAGTGTATTTTTTAACGAGCTTGAACTCTGCGACAACATTGCTCACTGGTCGTATGATAAGTAATGTCCCATTCAAGATGCCATTTTTTATAGAGCTTGCACCTTTTGAAGCTTTGCCCCGAATCCTTTCTTTATGCGAGTTAGGAAACGACTAGCCTTATGGGTTTAAAGGGTTAGAAGTCCTAAAATTTAAAAACTAAATAGCCGCTCTTCACTTGCATGTGGAAAGGTTTGCATGCCCCCAGGTATAACGAACAATTTCCAGGTTACCAAGAAAGTTTCATCCGTGTAGCAGATAAAATGCTTTCTTGGCGATGTCTATCGAAATAGACAAAGGGGAGTGGTGCGACCACATGCCACTCAGCATAACCTTCACAAAGGTATATTATTCCAGTCCAATCCCATTCCTGTGGGGACGAGTGTCAGACTAGTCATATATCCCTCATGGAAATCCACTCTATACCCAAGGTTTTCCTACCGAAACAGACCAGGATGCATGCCCCCTAGGTTTCAATCACATCTTCCTGAATCACTCATGCTCATCAGGTGTACAGAATGGAGATCGATGAGACATTTCTTGCGTGAAAAGACCATTTAGGGACGGCATTTGACTATTTTCGATGTGTGATCCGGGGAATGACATTTGGTCCACGAGCTTGACCATTCTGCCTTCGTGCGAAAAACACATTACTCTAAAGAGTGAGGAGACGATGGCTCCCCATGCAATAAATATAGTTGCGTCCAAGGAGTAGATTATAATCTAAAGGTCCTTGAACTACCATAACATTCATGTGAACAGTTTTCCTTCTCAAAGTAATGGGCACATTTGGAAGGATCCCTAAAGGTCGACTGGTTCCTTTGTCGAAGGCCGTTAGATTTCTCATTTCAGGCAAAAGCGATGTCGAACCAAGCGCTTTCCAAGCAGTTGATGAAAGGATACTCATAGAAGCCCCTTCATCAATGATGGTACCAACCATGACCATTCTATAAGCTTGTACAATGATTATGAATGGTACACTGGCTGGCAAATGGGGTCTGCCTAGTAGATTCCAGCCGAAGGAAACAACTAGGTTGCTTGGTGGTGGGACCGAATAGATGATCGGATATGACTCTGATGAACTTCCTTCCCGCGGTAAAGGAATGGGAGGACTGCCCCCAAGCTCATCGGAGTCGGTGTTGATGAAAAGAATTTGAACGGTGTCATTCTCTTTCTCTTCAGTGACGGTATCATTCGAAGATGAACACTCTAAAGGCAAGACTGGGTCAATTTCCGTATCAAACCTTTGACTTTCATCTAGTATGGATTCAGAGGGTTCATTTTCAATGATAGGTGCTTTGGCTAACCACAATGACAAGCCAGCTAGATTTTCAATCGGTGGAGGGCTCGGCAAGAGTTTTTGATATCCAGGAGGAAGTCGTAGTGGTGAAACCGGACGATTATCCAAAACTCTTTTAGCCTCTTCAAGGAAGGGACAATGGTGGACGGCGTGATCGCCTTCACACAACTTACAAGGAAGTTTAGGATTCCTTCTTTGTCCATGTGCTTCACTTTCACTGGTTGATGCTGAGCATTCAACATGATCACCAGAGGTTGATGCTACCGGAATGTGCAAACGAGGAGACCAGTCCCTTAAGATCCAAGGGATGCAGGGACAATCTCAGTGATAGTGGTCTCCATTGAAAATGACACAAGGAGATTTAGGTTTTGACTGTGCGTTGTGAGGATTTTTGCTAGACGACACTTGGTTGCTCCCTTTCGATTTTGGTTCCTTTTTCTTCTTTTCCTTTTTCTCTTTCTGCTTCTTCTTCTTCTCAGTTACTTGATTTTTAACCTTATCGGCTTTATCAAGCGAAGAGGAAGGAGGAGAGGGAGAATCAGATGAAGTAGAAGGTTGGGAGACAACTCTAGTGTCGTCTAGTTGCTGATTAGACTGTTCAAGAATTACGGGATTCTGAACGACAGAGGTAGAGAAGAGCCAGACAGGCAAACCAATTGTCAATCCTGGAAGTGACAAAGTGGCCATACGGGGTGGACCAACATCTCCCCAAGAGGAGAAGGGACTAGGATTTCCTTCACGGGGAAATCCTTGGTTGATAGACTCCATTTTTCTCAACCTGAAGATCAAGGGGGGGAATTTGTGACATTATTCCGATTAAAATAAATTTTTAGACACTTGGACACAACTTGTTTTTTCAATTTTAAAGAGTCGAGAAAAAACAAAAGATGACTCTAGTCGCCTTCGATTTTTATTGAGCTTGAAGTGACAAGCGCTCAGAGGACCTTTTCCTTTAAGGAGTCTGAAAAGGAGAAAAATGGACTTCTCTAGAGATCTAGGCAGAGAGGATTACCAAACCAATTGTAAAACTGTAGAATACTTTTTACGGCATGGTAGTCAATCTTCCCAAAGGTTGTGTTCGGTGCATTACGATCGATAGGGCAGCAGACACGGCTTCGTAAGGATAAAGGATGCAGCCTATTGTGGTCTCCCAATATATACGCGATGGTACATGGGAGCACAAGTCCGTACTAGCACTTGCCGCTTCAGAGTGGAGGAATCACCCAACCAACACTGAAAGCAATAGTTACCAGCTTTTACGATGCCAGAATACGTCTCTAGACTAGACCTCTAGATGTTGTGCGTTAAGTTCCAAAGCGTTGTTCGATTCATTGAATTTATTTTAGGTTGATCTTACTTAACAGTTTGCCTTTCAGGTTCACCATGTGATGTATGTATAATTGCTAAGCAGTCTAAGATGATAAACAAATATTTGATCTTCTTTCAGCAATGAAAATCCTAGCTACTAAAGGGAAGAAAGTCAAGCATCTTTTCTTCACAGAGCATAGAGCACACGCTAAAATGCACAGTCCTAAATCAAGCCAAGCATTCAAAATGCAAATGCACATGCATGTATTTGTTTTTCAACTCTCTTAATGTGTGAATGAAGTTAAAAAATCTATGTGCAAAACTGAATTACTTTTAAAGCGACAATACTCAACAAAATTCTTTTTCAAAACGAAGTGAAAGCAAGAGGGACACTTTGCGATTTTGAAATGGAAATTGTTTTTCGACACTTTAAAACTAATAATTCAAATCCTATGTAACAGTAACTGTATAATCGACTATCCAAAAAAATGGAATTGCTTTCTAAAACTGAAAATGACAGCTACGACTCTTTTAGATCTAGAGACGACAGCTCGACTATGCTACTTTTTGCAAAAGAGAACTAAAACAACACACAATACATAAAAAACATTTATAGTTCTTTGCACTAAGGAGGTGGAATAATGCAAGAGAAGGGGGTTTTCACAGAAGCACACTGACTAGAGACAGCAAAACTCATGAATAAGACTGAAACAGTGAGAAAAAATCCACAGTCGGAGGGTGAAGCTAACCCTCCCTAACCATCGCACCTATTACATAGTGAACTCAGTATGCAGCGCACCTACTGCACTTGGGAAGTGCGATGCATACAGGTTGCCTTGAAGGCAGGGTGTGATGGTAGTAGTATGAGACTTTGAATGAGATTTCACTCACAATTTGCAATCTAGTTCAGGTGTTTAGGCTGAATAAGTAAAGATCAGCGTATGTAAAACACAGGGGTGATCTAAGAGGTTACTAGAGCCACCACTTAGGGCAATTAGATTTCTTGCAGATCTATTGTTTAATTCATAAACAAAACATGGAGATTGACTGAAGCAGCATTGATCTACCTTGCATTTGTATGACAAATGCATTTCGAAGGCTAGCTGGCTTGACTTCAGGCTCCGTCTGTATGTTTATAAAAGAAACAAGGATAGATAGGCTAACAAGTAATCTAGTCGGTCCCCAGCGGAGTCACCATTTTGTTATCCGGGAATACTGTCCACTCAGATGCTGCTATTCCCGCTAAGATGGGTGGCTATCTTAGAAACAAACAATCAAATTCTACTATTGATTCCTTTTATGAAAATAGATGAGAGGAGAACCAAGAGGGCCAACTTAAGTCTTGCGCTCGATTTCCTCTCTTTCTTGATAGAGTTTTGCCACTTCTTCTTTGTCTTCCTAGCTTCAAAAGGACCTGTGGAATCACAGCAACATACTACTATGCTACTATTCCCACTAAGATGGGTGCTATCATAGAAACAAACAATCAAAGTCTACTATTGATTCCTTTTATGAAAATAGATGAGAGGAGAACCAAAAGGGCCAACCTGAGTATTGTGCTCGATTTCCTCTCTTTCTTGATAGAGTTTTGTCGCTTCTTCTTTGTCTGCCCAGCTTCAAAAGGACCTGTGGAATCATAGAAACATACTACTATGCAAGAAACAAGGATCTAAATTCATAAATAATGCAGGATCAGATGTGCATTAACCATAGACATGCATATATAAGCAAGTACACAAGAATATGGAAGGAAACAAGAATATCTTTATTCAGATGAAAAATAGCAAGAAGATTACAACCATATGCTCTGACCCAGCATCATCCTCCAGCTAAGAAGCCCTTCTTCACCTCAAGCAAAGCTAAATCACCCAACACTATGAATGTACACCAGAATACCAATAGCACTTCTCTATAAGATACAAAATTCCAGCCTCTGGAACTCTGTGATGAGGGATCCATATATAGATCATTACAGAGAGGTGAGTCATCTTTTGGGATCTTGATTAGTGTCTTCTCTCTGATAGTTCCTGCTTCCACTTGGAGAATGATGATCTCTTACTCATCCCTGGTCGAAAATGGAGTGGCCAGTGTCAGAGGGGAAGCTTATGGAAGATTCCATGATCTTCCACCTCGCATTTTGGTCCCTCCCATTTGTCCATTCCCAACCATCACCCCCTACAGAGGAGAAAAACAGTATGCATCGCACCCTGTATATTGGGAAGGTGATATGCATCGCACCCTCTGAATGAAGCTTTCAGTATTGTCCAATTTTGACCATTTATGAGCAGTTTTCAGTGGAGAACTTTTGGGAGATGATGTAATCAGTTGACCTTGTTCCTTTAGGTAGTGAAGCAACCCTTTTAGGGACTTAAGAGCCCTCAATTTATGGACATTTGTGATTGGGGTTGAAGTGCCCAAAAATGTCTATAACACCGGGGTAAACATGAGATGAGTGTGACTATGACATGATCCAACCTCCAAGTTCTAGTTAGGGAAGTGGGGCCAATAAAATAAACACTTATTGACATCCTACAGGGACTAAAAATCACTCGAGAGTTGAATAACCAACCTAGGCAATCAATCCTTGAGCTGGAACCCTTCCTCACTTACCTAACACCCCAACCACACACACAATAAGGAAATCATGTTGTTATGAGGCCCCAGTCGCATGCATAATCCTGATTCCATGTGGTTATGACATAAATCCTCCAGTTTAGTGCCAATGGCTCGAAATTTGAGCCACGTTCTAAGGCTAGCCTCCAGACCACTGCCCAAAATTTACTGTAACTTTCCATAATGCAATCAAAGGCAATGACAATAATGATAAATCAAAACTCAAGCAAGAACTTGACCTAGACATGCCTAGTCCATGAAAAAAATTTCGTCAAATATATGGTATACATATAAGCTACAGGTCATGAATGCATATATATGGTATACATATAAGCTACAAGTCATGAATGCATATATGATAATAAACTAATAGTATTCATCTAAGAATCACCAAGAAGGCTCCAAGCCCTCTCTAGCTAGTTGTGATAACATTTGTTAGTCCATGCATTCATTAACCATTAAATAACTTATCAAAACATGACAAGAACCATAGATAACATACATCATATAACCAAAATATAACCAACAAATAAAAAACATAAAAACTATGGAAAACTAGCCATAATGTCAACATGATAACTAGTACAAGTGCTGATAAATCACAATAGGAATTTAGCTCTTATTAAGATATGAAAATTCCAACCAATTCAGGGGCATCCACATACCACTTGACCATAGATTGGGATGAACCAAATCTCTCCTTCATCCAACAACCCTCGCACCATATTCCAAGCATGAATGTGGGATATCATGGAATAAACCAAGACAAAAACAACCAGGGTTCAAGATTCTAAACCACCTCAGCCCTCAAACACAGTGATTCTACCTCTATGGTCCGAAAATCACTAACATTAACCGAATCAGCCTCTATCCAAGCTATACAGGGCTCTAGGAACTAGTAACTCAACCCACAATCTTCCAAGGATTACAACATTCATTCCAACTCTTGCTCCAAGAAATAGTAACTCAACCCACCATGGGATACATATCATTTTTCCAAACCTATGGCTCCAGGAAATAGTAACTCAATCCAAGATGTTTTAGGGCTTCAAGAGCATTTTTTCCAACCCAAAACCATAGGGAACCTAAGACTAATCAAATAAACAAGTGGAAAACCCAAAACACCATGGTTATCTAGGAAATGTCAAGGCAAGGCTGAAACCATTGTCAATCTAGGAAAATATCCATGCCAATGAAATCACATAACTAAGGAATCACATGCATATACCATGCATCCAAAAATCAACAAGGAAATCACGCATGCAACCTGTTACCTACAAAGTAATCCAGTTTTATCTACTAATCCAACTATCTCCTTGTGCTTCCTTACTTTCCCTTACTTTTTTATCCAATACAAGTGAAGACTAAATCTATCCCCTAGCCTGCAAACAACTTCTTCCAAAACTTGGAAGTGAACTTAGAATCTATATCTGATATGATGTTCTTAGGAACACCATGCAATATCACTATCTCCCTAATGAAGATCTCAACTACCTCACTAGATAAATTTGTAGATTTCTCTACAATGAAGTGAGCTACCTTACTCAACCTATCAACCACAACCATGATGGAATCATGTTGTCTCTCTGTCCTCAGAAAAACTATAATAAAGTCCATGGAAATCCTCCCATTTCCACTCTAGAATCAAAATATGTTGCAACAAACCAATTGGATGCTTAAACTCTGCTTTCACTTGCTAACAATACAAACATCTACCACAAACTCAACCACCTCTTTCTTCAAGTCCAACCAATGACAGAACTTCTTAACTATTATCAAAGTCTTTTGGTATCCTAGGTAACTTGAATATGACTTGAAATGAAACTCCCTCAAGATAAGCTTCTTAATATCACTACTATATGACACATAAATATTATTCCTAAATATGACCAAGCTATCTACTGTGATGTGATACTCTTCATCCCTATCACCTTCACCCTGCTACTACAATCTATGCTTCAGCTGCTGGTACCTATCAGCATGCTACCCTGCCTACAAAATCCACTCTTGCAAATCTATATCATAAGAACTCACTTCTACAATATGATTTACCTCCACTCTCCTACTGAGAGCATTTGCAACCATGTTCTCCTTTCCCTTGATGTACCTGATCTCAAGGTCAAAATCACTGAGAGTATCCAACCATATATCTTGCCTAGCATTCATATTAGATTTGTCAAACAAGTACCTCAGTCCACTATGATCAATCATCAGAATAAATTTCCTTCCAAGAAGATAATGCCTCCACATCTTTAAGGCATAAATGATATATACTAACTCAATATCACGAGTCACATAATTCCACTCGTGCACATTCAAACTTCCTTGAATCATAACATAACACCTGTCCTTCTTGCATTGAGACTCCACCAAGTCCTCTCTTTCAATTATCTATACATAAAATGAACTCCCTATTAGGATCTGCAATATTCAAGACTAAAGAATTTGTAAGAAAATTCTTAAACTGCTCAAAACTAGTTGTACACTTTTCATACCATTCAAACTTCTTTCTTTTTTGTTGTAAAGATGTGATAAGATAGGAAATCCATGAGAAGTTCCTAATCAACCACCTATAATAACCTACTAGTCCCATGTATGATCTAACCTCATCCACATTCCTAGGAGCTAGCCACTCCATGATAGCTTTAATCTTTTCTGGGTCCACTTCTATGCCTTCCACGGAAATAACATACCCCAAGTAGTGAACTTCATTTTGAAAGAAACTACACTTGATAAGGTTGGAATAAAACTAATTCTCTCTCAACAATCATAAAAATATTTCTATGTGATTCGTATGGTCTTCCTCATTCTTAGAATATATCAATATGTCATCAATGAAAACTATCACAAACTTGTCTAGATAAGGATGTAACACATTGTTCATAGAGCACATAAAAGCAGTTGGAGAATTAGTAGGACCAAATGGAACCATCACAAACTCATAATTCCAATACTTGGTATGGAATGCAGTCTTGTATATGTCTTCTTCTTTGATTCACACTTGATGATATCCTGATCTCAAGTCAATATTTGAAAAAATGAATGCTCCCTTTAGTTGATCAAACAAGTCACCAATCCACGACAATGGATACCGATTCTTGATAGTCACTTTGTTCAACTACCTGTAATCAATGCACAACCTAATATTACTATCCTTCTTAAAAAAAAAACATTAGTGCACCCCAAGGCAATATACTTGGCCTAATGTATCCCTTATCAAGCATTTCCTTCAGCTACAACTTCAATTCCACCAACTATGGAGTACTTATTCTGTAAGGTGCCTTTAATGTTGGTGTTTCTCATAGTACCAACTCAATAGAGAAATCCACCTCTTTATGAGGAATAAACTTTGAAATATCTGTAGGAAACACATCCTGTAATCACTGCAAAACCGAATACCTCTTCAAAAATTCATCATCCTCAGCATCCTTCCCTTTTTCGCTGGAAATATGAACTGCAAACAATACACATCCCTTTCTGTAACTGCACTTTTCCTTCATTGCTATAACCATTCTCACTGATGTAGGATTCTTCTTTCCCTGCATGATTCTTATTTCCCCATAATCATCCAAGCACTCAATAGCCTTATCATAGAAATCTGCCTTGGTCCTCCAAATGTGCAACCAATCCATGGCCAAAAGCATATTGTATGAACCCAAAGAAAGCACATTTATATGTGTTGATGTAGGAATACCATTTAGCCAAAATGTAGAAGTTTTCACCCAATGATGAACAACCACAGGGAACCTAAGAACCAATCAAATAAACAAGTGGAAAACCTAAAACACCATGGTTATCTAGGAAATGTCAAGGCAAGGCTGAAACCACTGTCAATCTAGGAAAATATCCATGTCAATGAAATCACATAACGAAGGAATCACATGCATATACCATGCATCCAAAAATCAACAAGGAAATCACACATGCAACCTATTACCTACAAAGAAATCCAATTGTAGCTAGTAATCCAACTGTCTTCTTATGCTTCCTTACTTTCCCTTGCTTTCTTTCTCCAATACAAATGAATACTAGAATACTCCAAGCATGTTCCAAGAATTCTCTAAGTGTGCAAGAGTATGAGAGAATGAGAGTGTGAGAGAATGAACTAGATCTCCACCACAAAACTGTCAAAAGGTTAAAACTGATCAAAAGGTAGCAAATGTTTCTTTGAATCCTTTTTATCATTGATACCTCTATTTTCTTAATTTTCCTTCATTTTTACCCTAATTTCCCTTGCATGCAAATCTATGTCTCTTCATCTTCCTTTTCTCCTATTTTCCTTTATTCTCATATGGGTTCATCTTCAAAGATTATTGATACCCATTATTATGTGTAAACTCCACAAGTGCAAATAATCCTCCGATTTTATTGGTTTATCCAACACATACATCCTTAGAATATTTTCAATCAATTGGTTAAATCTTTCTCTATTTTTCCATCTAACTTTTCATGATATGTTGTACTAAATTTTAAATGGTTCAAATCCCTTAAAAAATCCTTTCCAAAAATTTGATGTAAACTATATATATATATATATATATATATTATATATATATATATATATATATATATATATATATATATAATATATATATATATATATATATATATATATATATATATATATCTATATCTATATATATCTATATCTATATCTATATATCTATATCTATATCTATATCTATATATAGATATAGATATATAGATATAGATATAGATATAGATATATAGATATAGATATATATATATATATTATATATATATATATATATATATATATATATATATATATATATATATAATTGCCTTGATAAGACCATGTAGCCTAGCAATTTCCTTCATGTATACTTCAACAATATTTTCTACCTTATTTGGTCACTTCACTAGAATAAAGTGGGAAGCCTTAGTGACATTATTCACCAATACCATGATGGAATAATGTTTCCTTCTAATCAAAATTTGTAATAAAATCAATAGAAAAATTCTTGTTTCCACTTAGGAAAGGGTATTGAATATAGTAATCTAGTTGGATTTCTATGGTCATCCTTTATATTTTGACATTCCAAACACCTGGATATGGAATCAACTACTTCTTTTTTCATAATTGGATAGAAATATCAACTTTTTTTGGTTGATTTATTTTGGTACCTTGGGTGTATAATGGAAGGTACCCTATGCGTCACACTCAGCACAATAATTTTTATCCAAAAATAATTTGGCACATAAATTCTACCTTTGTACATAAGGATTCCATCGTCTTTCACCTCATAATTCCTATATTTTGGTTGTAAATTTCCTTCCTATAACTCTTATTTTATTTTCATGTATTGTTGATCTAAGTTTTTAGCCTTTAAATTTTTTATTTGTAAATCAGATTTTCATATATACATATATAGTTGGAGCATGCAAATACACATTTCTAATGAGTGAATCAAACCTATTATTTTCCTTTCCTTTTAATGTTTGATTTCAAAGTCATAATGAGCCAAAACTTCCGCACATATAATTTGTCCAACATTTAAAGTTGGATATCCAAATGAACTCTTTACACCACTATGGTCTATTCTCAATTTGAATATTTTTCCCATAATATAATTCCTCCACATTTTCAAGGCATGAATGATGGCTTCCAAATCCAAATCATGAGTTCCATAATTCCTCTAATGATTTGTGAACTTCCTTGACTCATAACATATTACATAATAATTTTACATATGTACTCCTCCAACCCCTTCATTACATGCATCATTGCACACAATAAAATGTTCATATGGATTATCTATCCTTAATATTGGGCCACTTGTTAGTATATTTTTTAAATGGTAAAATTCCTTTTCACATTTATGAGAACACTCAAATTTTACATCCTTCATTTGCAAACAATTGTGATATTTTTGTGAACCCCTCGATAAATATCTTGTAGTAATCGACTACTCCCATGAAGGATTTTACCTTTGCCACATTTTTGGATGCTATCCATTCTCAGATAGATTTGATTTTCTATTGGTCCACAACAACCCCTTATTTTGAGATGATATGATCCAAATAATGAATCTGATTTTGGTAAAAGAAACATTTACTTATCTTAGCATAAAGCTAATACTCTTAGACTACTTGCAACCCCTTCCTCACATGATGCAAATTCTATTCTTTAGATTTTGAGTACACTAGTATGTCATGCAAAAATACAACAACATGCTTGTCCAAATGATTCTAGAAAATTCCATTCACAAGGCACATAAAAAAACCTAGTGCATTGGATAGGCTAAATGACACCATGATAAACTCATAATGTCCATAACGAGTTATACATGTTATATTTTTGATGTTTTCGTCCTTAATTCACACAAATGGTACAATGAACTCAAGTCAATCTTAGAGAACACCTTAAACCCCCTTAATTGATCAAACATGTCATCTATCCTTGGAAAATGAAACTTTTCCTTCATTGTAACCTTGCTCATGTGCCTAAAATATATACATAACCTCAATGTGCCACCTTTCATTTTCAGAAAGAGAATTGGGGAACTGCAAGGTGACACACTTGGGCATATGTACACCTTATTAAAAATTTCTTCCATTGCAATTCTTGAAGCTATATTGTGCTCATATTGTATGGTGTTTTGTACATTTGGGAAGCTTCAGGTACCAAATCTATGGAAAACTCAGTATCCCTATTAGGTGTAAACCTAGGATTTCAACAAATATATCATCAAATTATTTAAGTATTGGGTAATATTCAATGCTTGGTACCTTGTCTTTGACTACCTATTCCAAGTGAGTTGCATAAATTTCACACTCTTTTCTAAGTTTGTTCTTCAATTACATGGATGATATTTCCATAATAGAAACTGGCATTAGAATCCCCATGTTTATGTTCTTTTCCTTCTTCATCAAGGCAAGTAAAGGCCTTATTATAGTAGCACAATATAGAATGGTTATTTTCCAACCAACCCATACCAATTAGGAAATCTTACGAACCAAAAAATATAATGTTTAAATATGCAATTGTACTCAAACCATTAATGTCAATTTGAATTTCCTTCCATATTTAAATTAACCTTCTCTTAACCCCTAAAGCTAGCTAAACCAACCAAGTCCTTCCATGCTTGGTTTCTTCAATTGAAATCTTTCAACAAATTTAAGCTCAACATAACTATGTCTAGCTCCAGGATTAATTAAAACAACGATGAGATGATTATTTATCTTACCTTCAAATTCAAACATGTGATCCTGGTGATCACCCTACCTATCGTCCAACACTACATAAATTATGGGCATTATTATTCCCATATCCTTCATTGTATCATCTCCTTGAATACAATGTAGAATGCTCCTTTGATCTCCTTTGCGAGGGAAATATTTATACATATTTGTTCCATCACAACCCCAACACTTTATGAGATGAAATCTTGTAATTTTTCCCATGGAATCATCTATCCTTGATTCACTTTGGGCTGGCTGAGTCTATTGATTACCCTGAGAATTTCTACTGAAAAGTGAAGGATTATATCCTTACTTCCTTTGCTCCAACCTAACCCTCTTCTTGTCATCCCAATTGACTTATATTTGTTCTATTCATAGAGGTACTCTACCTTCCTCGTAGCTTCAATCAAAGTCGTGGGATAGTCAAATTTAATTTTTTGACTATAAAATGATGGTCAACCACTTGATTTTTTTTGTGTTTTAATATTTTAATCCTTAATAAAAATAACATATCTTCATATTTCAACAAATTTTCTTTCACACTCCTCCATTATCATGCTCCCCAACTTCATTTCAAATAATTCATGAATTTTCCTTTCATAGTAGTGTTCCAACAAATATTTCTTCTAAAAATACCTCTTGAACTACCTCCATGAGATATTCTTCTCATCCAAGTATTTAACTTCTTTGAGATTCTCCCATCGCATGTATGTTTTACCCTTCAGGTGATAAATTCTAATTTAGTAATCCATGTTGGATGAGTAATTGTACAATTGAAGTTACCTTCTTATCTCCAACAACCAAGCCTCAACTTCCCCACCCTTTTTATAATCACCTTCAAATGTAGGAGGCATAATTTTCCTAAGCTCTCCTTGAAAATTATCCTATTCATATTTACTACTTTGTTGTTTAACTGGTGATATGTTTGGACTACTCCTAGATCATAAGGAAATTTAAGCCCTCCTGTTTGAATGTCTTGGAGAGTGATGTTAATGGCTACCAACACTCCTAGAATGCCTTGAAATTCCAACATCGTCTGTATTAACTTAATATTTGTGTTCCTCTATTTTACTTGAATGATATTTTTTTCCATTTGTGTTTTCTATGATTTAAAATTTGTAGAGTGTAAGTATTATTTTATTGTTCTTCCTTCATCAACATTTCATTACTAGTATTATAGTTGACTCTTCATGGTATCTATTCTGTAACATATCCCTTCCATGTCTATTTATTTCTATGAAAAAATTATCCATGATAAAAATCATACCTATGACCTCCTCTTCATGGATGTAGGACCCCTGGGCATCTGCCAAACTTTTGGTACCCATGTTAATTCTTCTGTTGTAGGCCACCAACAACCTTCTTTTAATTTCTTGAGAAAATGTCATATCCAATTTATAATTATAGGTCAATAGATTTTGGTTGATTACTCACTTAACCAATTCTCACATATGGGTTGAAAGTTAAGCCTTGTGAAAATTTTGGCCAATTTTGCCTAATTTTCCCCTATTATACTAAAACACTTTCATGCTAATTTCTTGAGATCTTGTACACCCATATTTCAAAATTTACTTGATGGTTGTGTTATATTTTCAATGATATTTCTATTGAATTTATCTATGTCCTAATCTGACCTCATATTAGAGAGTTGTTCCTTTTGGAAGTAAATTAGTGCCTGATTTTTCCCATTTATTTTTTTAGTTGTAACTTTCTCATACATACTCTATTTTGTAGGTGCAATATCTCGTTGGAAATCTATCTCCAAGCTCTTTCATTTAAGATTTAGATAGGATGCGTTCTAGTTGTAAACAAAGTTTTCATTGGATTGTTCTACCCAAAAGTGTCATTTAGGGCCTAAAAAAGACTTTGCAAGTTAATGAGCTAAAAAAACAACAAAAAATATAAAAAAACTATTGAGCTTTAGTACTGTCTCCCCAAATTCATCTAAAATTTATTTTCAACTCTACTATGTAATGGTTTACATGTATGTTAATTATATTTGTGTGCTCTCCCAAAAAAATAAAAGTATGTGCTTATATATCTTTAGTTCTCATCAGACATGAATTGAGTTCGCATGTGACTCCTTCCCTAGGCACTTGGAACCCATGCAACAGACACTTGACACCTATGTAATGTAGTCCTATGCCACCTTTTTTCCTTTAGGCCCATGTGTCCATGTGTCATGTTTTGGTTGATTTCAAGGGTGAAATTAAATGGTTTTTAAATCCTACTCAAGGGTATCAAAATGAACCTAAAAGTGCCACATTCCTACCCACCAAGACCATGGTTTCAATTTTCGCTCCCACATTGTATTAAAAATTGAGCATCTTGACTAGTTGAAATGAACCACAATAAAATATATATTATATTGACCACCATAAGCCTTTCATTTCCTTAACAATGTCATTATACACTCACTTTAGACTCCACTAGCGTACCTCATGATGAGCCTCAGTATTGCAACAATAATGATGCAACCCCCAAGGATACCAACTTTAATTATCAACCCGAGGTTCGTACAAGCTTAAGAGTTATTGACACTATATGTGCAACATAAAATGTGTCCTTATATTGTTGTTATGATGTAGTGGAGTGAATGTAATCAAATCCTAAACTAATTGTAGAAATGGAAATGCTCGAAATGGAAGCCTTAACCTATAGCAGTAAGGAAAATACAAGGAAAACAAACCTATTCTAATTGCATAAAGTAAATATCATGAAATAAATATAAATAATTGCATTTCGAAGAGTTTATATCCATTGACAGATTTCATTGGAGGTGGCAATCGAGAAAAACATTATTGTATTATCCAATTCATAATTATGTTTGTTAACCCAAATTATTGAGATGTTTTGCAGGGGTAAAAAGGCAAGCCCTAGGTGGTATTTATTCCTCCTCAACCATTAATTTAGATACTATTGTTGGGCATGGAATCCCCCCCACAGCATGGTTTGGGGATCAAAGCTCAAGTTTTGAGTAATATTGTTGTAAAGACTTCGCGAATTGTGGGCGCGGAGCGCGAATTGTATTGTTAGAGTCATAGGGTTGTCCGCCCTAAGTTTTGAATGTAGTTTTAGCCTACCCATGGTCCGCGGACCATGGTATTGTATAAATAGAGTGAGGCTCTAAGTTGTAAAGGAGTAAGTGAACCAACGGATGGAGTCTGAAAGATAGAGAACATAGAGCAAGAGTCTAGTATCTTGGGTCATAGCAATAGGAAGAGACTCTGCAACTGAGTGCGCAAAGGCTTAGTAGAGTCCGCAACTAAGTGCGCGGACCCCTGCAGCTGAGTTTGTAGGACGAATTTGAGTCTATAACCAAGGAAGAAGAATAATAAAGAGAAGTTTTATTTGAATTCCATGTATCCATTCTTATGTTATTACATGTTTGATATCAAGTGCAATTATACAGTTTATTTACTACGCGATTTTGTATGAATGGTGAATATTGTTAAGTATAAATGAAAGCATACATATAAGCTAAGTTAATCAACTAATATCGGGTTTCTAGTAAGGATTTGGGTAATAACACTGTTTGGCCCCTAAGTAGGGTTGCGCGAAGGAAGCATCATTGGCTGCGAGGTATTGATAAGTGTGCATAGCAACGTGAATGCAGGGTCAAACCATAGACCAATTGGAACCCATCAGACGTCCCTAGGGTGCGAAAACCTAGTTATAGCACCCTCCCATACTACTTCAGGTGAGACCTTAGTCCGCTCCACTGACTGTTGCCGAAAGGGGCGAGTAGTACTGAGATTTGTTTGGCTAAATAATCTCCGAACCTAGGTCAGGCCCCAACAAGCCAACAAATGGTTTCGTTGCTGGGACTGGGATCTGCATAAGGGATGTCTGATGTCGTGTCACTAGAATCCAACGAAGAAAGAAATTGAAGGGTGGGTAGATAGAAATATTCACAAGTTCGCGATGCAAGAAAACAGGAATCCGCAAGTATCAAAGGACCAATGGTTGGAGTGCTACTTATATACAGAAATCCACAAAATTTTCTTTGCATCCTTTCCCTCTAAGTTGTATGAGTGGATTGGGAAGCTAGCAGATAGTCAGGGAAGGTGTAGGCTCGATAAACCAATTGTGTGGACTCCAAAATTAGTGCACAGACTAGAAGCATCGAAAGATAAGATCGTGCGTGTTGTGGACCATTGGCTCGATCAAATTATAGGGGGTTTTATCATTAAGTTCACGGTAGACATAACAGTCAGCTACAGTGAGGTGGAATGACGCTTCCTCAAAGGACCGCAAGGTAAGTACATTAAATCTTTGAACACTTGGATTAAGATGTTATTGTGTGAAAAGCGGGTTATGCGAATAAGTTGATGTTTGGGGCTACGTGAAGTGGGAGGATCTCTAGAAACGAAGGTAGTGCAGAGATAGAAAATAGCCCCTTGATTTCGCCTTAGCGGGAAAGCAAGGAAGAGCTCATGAAAGTTTCTCCGAGAAGTGCGGTCAGCCTGATAAGGCAACGAATTTCGTGCCTACCACCTCCACCTACACCGCCACAAGTCTCACCATCTTCACCTCCATCTCCACCCACACCACCTCTGCCGCCACCACAGTTTAATATGGCGAGCACAATAAAATTGTCAGTATTCATGGGAATAGGGAATGAAGATCCAGACCAATTTTGGTTCGTGCTAAGGGCCATATGGGAAGCACAAGGAATCATGGATGACAATATAAAGAAGGAAACGTTGGTGAGTGCATTGCAGGTTCATGCAATGACATGGTACATTAAGAATTCTAATGACCATCGAACGCAGGGATCACAGATATCTAGGCCATGCTAAACAAGGAATTTAGCAGGCCAAAGTTGGAGACACAATCGATTATCAGGTTTAAGGAGATCACAATGCTTCCAGGCGAGACCCCATGGGATCTGGATGAGAGACTGAAGAGTATGATTTGTGAAGCCAACATGACCTTGATAGATGGGCAATGTTATCACTTAGGTTTTTTCCTTAGAAGCTATTAAAGAGGGAATGGCCCAAGGTAACCACAAACCAATCTTTTAGACTCAGGTTCTAGCCAACCTAAGTCTAGAGAGGGATCTCTATAAATCTTCTTGGGATGTCCAAAGACTGATATGGTAGCATAGGACGTGTCCAGTTGTAGTGATCCCTGGAGTTTGGTGCTCCAATATCTAGACAACAACATACCATACTTGGATGGTATGTCAGCAACAACTATGTCCATAAGTATGGTCTTGGAAGGGTATTGAACTAGGGAGACACATAAATATTTTATGAGACATAAGCATTTAACTTGGCTTGAATCAAAGGAAAATGGATCCTTATAAGGCCTAGTGATATCCAAGTTTAGCTTTTCCATTACAGACTTACGCATAAGATTGTGTGAGGCCCTCCTTCAAATGGCTTTCCATTAACATCCGGTCCAAAAATTAACTCAGGTTGGTCATCAAATAAATTCACAGAGTCTTCATTTTCATTGAAGTTTAGAGATTTACTAATTTGAGATTTGTAAGTTTCATGTTTAACCAATTCTGTCAAAAGCACTGAAATTTTGAGTTTGGCCACCTCTATTGCCAAATTGAAAGGTAGAGGGGATTTATCTATTTGAATATTTGGAATTTTAGAGCCAAAGTTCTGAGTAGTATGTTTTTATTTTTCATTGTTAGGAGTGTTTTTATCCAGATTTTCTAATATGATTTCTGAAGGCTATTCCACTGTTCCTTTGAGGGGGGCTGAAGTGGAAGGCTACTCATTAGAAGGGTGTTTATCTGTTACATCTTCAATGGTGGGACTAGGAGGATTTTGATGTGGTATAGAAAGGATTTGTAAGGTTTTTGTAACTTGAGGATTTCGATTTGTAGCTTTTACTTTCTTAGGCTAGTTAGGTATTTCTTTTTTATTCTGATTAGGAACATTAGTGTTCTTCTTGCTTCTTAAGTTGTATTGTTTATGAACTTCAAAGATAGTAGAGTCATACCCTTGCTTATAGTCGAAAGATTCTCCTGTTTGAGTTTGTAACTGTGGAAGCATGTATAATTCTTGGTCATCCTGAATTAGAAAAACAGTTTCTTCATGATCTAAACCCATAAGGTTGATCTGCGTGTCTATCTCAGGGTCTTCTTGGAAGTCTCAACATAATTTTCTTGGAAAGGTGGCCTAATGTTCTGACCAAGTCCATTTTTACTAGTGTTTTGGTTCTGGTTTTTCCTAAAGTTTGGATTCCTTACTTGATTAGCCTGTTGATTATCCTAGTAAGGTTTCCTTTCAAGGACTTCTATTACATCAACCTTTCCATTCCTTTAGCTAAAGAATGCATTTTCTGATCAAAGGGTGAAGATTCATCTTTCAAAGGTGTTTTTCTCTCATTTCTAACTCTAGCCCTTTTGGATAGCATATTAGCTTCTACGCTAACAGCTACACTTTGCATATCTTCAAGTGTAGGGGGATTTCTTTCTCTAATTTGAAAATCCATATCTGTGTCAAATCCGTCTGGACACTTAATCAAGGATAAACCAGGTCGAGGCCTAAGGTCAAGAGGGATTGCATTATACACGTTGTTAAACCTGGTATAGTAGTCTTGAATAGTTTCGATTGGTCCCATTTTAAGGTTTTCATATTCAAATAGAATTTGAAGGGGGTTCTTCTTCTTCTCCCACCTATTAAGGAATTATTGGTAAAGGACTTCTAAACTATTTATGCTCTGAGGGGGCAAAGATATAAACCATGTTCTCACTTCTCCAACTAAGCTTTAGAAAAAGATTCTCATTTGGACATCTTCTATGTCAATTTCATGGAGTTCAAAATAATCTGTAATTTTCTTAGTGTGCTGCTATGCTGTGTAAGTTCCAGTGCCATTGAATAAGGTAATTTTACTCTGATAGTCTGCTGGTAAGGGACCTTTTGGAGCAGGCATCACAAGGGGGGCATATCTGAGTGCCATGGCTTTGAGATGCACAGGATTGAGAGCAGGAGTTGGGGTAACTGGAGGATTTGGGACAACAAGGGGAGTTGATGTAACAAGGGTAATAGGTGTTTGAGGGGTAGTGATGAGCTGATGAGGGATTGAAGGTATGAATGGAGATGAGGTTGAGGGATGATCTTCAGAGGTGTGGGGAAATGATGGTGAGCTAAAAGATGTTGAAGCTGTTTCAGAAAGTTCGGGGAGCCTATCAATGGTAAGGGATGACTGAGGGGAGTTTAATAGATTTTGATCAATTGACAAGTTGGCTCGTTGGATTTCAATTTCTCTGATGAATTCTGGATCTAGGATTAGGTCCAGCAGTTCACTATCAGACGAGGTTTTCAACAGAGAGAGACCAACATACTCATCAAAAGGGATGTATTCAATGAATAACCACTCAACATGGCATGAATTGGATCTAAAAACATGTCTAGGGCTTACTGAACTTTCTTGTCTTTTGATTATTCTCAAAATAAAATTGGGACTTTCAAATACAGGGGGAGGATTTGGATCAGGATTTGCCCTGGTATAGTGAGTTCTCCCTAAAGCTAGATTTCGATATTTTTATGATTATTTTAGTTTTTTATGAACTTTTTGGAAATAACTTCTAATAACCCTTTAAGATGCTTAAGAATAAAAATTTGAATTCCTCAAAGGTTTATTAAAACTGAGGGTTTTGATTCCCCGGTATGGTCGCCACTATGTTATCACTCAAGTTTTTTCCTTAGAAGTTATTAAAGAAGGAATGGCCCAAGGTAACCACAAACCAATCTTTTAGACTTAGGTTCTAGCCAACCTAGGTCCAGAGAGGGCTCTCTCTTTAAGATTTAACTTTGTTTGAATAAGATTTCAGGCTAGTTCTTAATGTTCAAGGTTGTTTGTTTTGATTGGGTGGCGGAATTAAGAAGACAGATGGGCAAAGCAAGTATTTAGGCCATTGGGCTATGGAGTCAATCAAGAAAGGCTTAACTAGATTTGATTTATCACTAAGGTAAGAGTTCGCAGGGCAGGCTAACACAACAAGAGAAAATCTGAAGATTTCAATGAATGGAAAGTCCTAACCAGGGCCAAAGGCAATGAAGAATCCTTAACTGGGATTGGGATGAAGAAAGGAAGGATTGCCAGAAGTAAAGGGCAATGAATAATCCTGTACTATGGGCCAAAAAGGGGATAAAATATGGAAGTAGGGGGGTAATCAAGAATCCCCAGACCAAGGCAGTTTAGTAGAAAACATAAATAAAGAAAACAGTTAAAACAGAGTGCACTTAAGCTAATTTTGATGATATCATTCCTTGTTTGATTTTAAGATTTTATAACAAACACATATCAATAATTCATGAAATAAAGAGAAAATGAGATTTAAACATGAGAAAATGATACTTATTTGTTCGAACTATGCACAAGAATCAAGTGAAATGTCCTCAAATTTATTTCATAATCCAGTAAACCAGTCCAGTCTTGAGTACAATATCTGCTTATCTTAAAACAAAATTTCTCCAGAAATGCTCTTTAATCCACCCTAATTACTTCAAATTGTGAATTATTTATACAAAATTTAATACAAAATATCTCATAACCATATGATAATTATTCTAGGAAACAAAAAATATCTTCAACACAAAGATAGAGACAGATGGAAAATTGTTTGCTTGATGTCCCTTTATTTGTGAATGTGTTGGCTGCTAGAGTTAGGATTTGGTTCTTGCAGTTGCTTTGGTAGTTATGTGTTGGATTTAAATCTTATCTTTGACCTACTAATACTCTTTACCTATGCTGATTAATCCTGTATTACCTGTTTTCATTTGGTAATTATCTTTACCCTCTAGATTTACTATAGTAACTTATAGTAAATTTGTTAAACTGGTCCACCATTCACTATCTGGTAATTTTATTATGATCATTTTCCTGTAGACTTCATCGGCTTCTATATATTTGGAAAAATTTGGTTTTTTGGTGAACAAATTCTTGACTTCATGTTCTATGTAGAACAGATTCTCCAGGCCATCATAAAGTACCTTTCCTGTAGGAAATGCTTTTACTTTTGAAGAACTAGCTTGGCTCCTGGCCTATTTATTCAATCTTTGAATGTAATCTTCTTGTGTCATTAACTTGTCATGTATAACCAGTGGACTAGGAAGTCCTTTTTCTCTCAAAATGCCATATTTTAACATAAAGTTGTCGATGTTTGTTTGAATGCTTTGACATCATTTCTCCAAATTAAGCATCAGGTTCCTTTTAGTAAGAACCTTCTTTATCTCAATAATAGTTGTTGTTCTATCTTAACCTCTAATTCATCCAGCTGGTACCTGTTTCTACTGTTTAAAAAATCTATCAACTGATTTGCTTCCTCAAGCTTGACTCCCAGTTCTTCCTTTGTCTTTTGTATGGCTTCCATGGCTATTTTGACTAATTCAATTTTCAAAAAAATAACTTGAATGGAAGGCCAAATATCATTGATGGAATCAATGATATTGGTCCATAGTATATCCCTGATGTCTCCCAATGGCATTTCTAGAGTCAAATCATTTTCAAGGATTCTTATTCTTTCTATCATCCTTTGGTTTTTCCGAGTCTCTTCTTTGTGCTATATTTATGCAAGTGAACAACTAGTTTCTAGGTTTGTCACTTGCTCTCTGAGTTTCTTGAGTTATGTGGCCTGGATGCTCATTTTTTCCATAGCCTTAACCAATTCATCTATCTTTTTCTGTTTTTATCCCTGTACTAGTCGATGTACCTGTGGCTAAAGTAGTAGTTGCTACTAGCAATGTTGTTACTATTAGAATCATTGGTGCCAAGGAAGCTGCCAGGGTGGAGGGTACTGCTGTGGAAACTATAGGTATTATAGTCTGAGGAGAGGTGACCAGCTCACTTTGCTTGGACTACATCAAATCCTCCAATTCTTTCTCAGTTTCCTTTAATTTATCATTCAACTTAAGGACTAGGTCCATAAGTTCTTCCTCCTTCTGTTTTTCTAAAACTTCAACAGTTTGAGGATGATGAAGAGGGGGAATCTTGAGCTGCTTCTTTAGTGCACCTATGTCATCATTTTTCTTCTCTATTAATTTCTCTGCTTCTTTGACATCCTTGGGATCATGTCCCAACTCTATGATCAAGTCTTCCAAAGTCTTTACTTTGGTGTCTTTGGCTTGAGAAGAGGCCTTTTCCAATTGAAGCTATGTAGATGTGTTATTCAGTGAGTTCTATAGTTGATGAGATGTGATTGCTTTGTTGGTCAACATGGAGTAGACCATTTCAACTATTTGCTTATGTAGCTCTATTTAATCAATTGGGTGAATATCCTTTGCCAAAACTTCAAAATCGGTTTTCAAATAGTCAACCATTGATATTGGCTTTTGCACAGTTGGCTTAAGAAATCTCATCATCATCTTCCCTTCCTTTATGTAAAAGGATGACATCAACCTTGTTTGGTTCATTGGAGCTAGTCTGAGATAATGAACATAGGTTTGAGCCTTTAGTTTTTTGTTCCTTGCCTTGATTTCTTTGTACTTTTCTTTGATATCCTAGCTCTGACCAGAACGAGCCCTATAGGAATATACCTCTGTGCTATGTTGGCTTTCTAATACTTGGAACTGTGAGGTAGATGGTATACCTCCTGAAGGGATAGTATACACACTATCAGTTCGTTTTGCCACTGTGTTGCCTACTGCTTCCTTAGTGTATTCTTGTTTAGAAAATGGGTTTAACCTTTGCCTCTTAGCAAAGGTATGATTAATAGGTATGGTGGAAGGAGTTGCCTCCTCTCTATCTCTTTTTGGATTTTTCTTCTCATTTAGAGGAGTCTGCAAAATGGGGGGATTGCTCATATTGTGTTCTGTTTGATTGAGCTCCTCTTAAATCTCAGGTAGCTCTAAATCTTCTGCCTTCTCTAATGATCCTAGTTGGCTTGATGGCCCCGCTTGCTCCAAAGTTTGTCCATTGTGTTCCTGTGACTGCCTTTGAGATGGAGTTTCTCTAGGCACCTGTACACATAAATCTTCATCAAGCCTCCTATCTAAATCCATCAATACATTGTCAAGGCAACCTCTGTACTATCTTGATCTACTAATGTGTTTTCCACCCTTTCAGATTGATTGGCATACTGTTCAATTTCTGGGATCCTATGGTGGATGTAAGGAGATAGCTTATTTTTCTGTCTTCAATTACAAATAAAGTTGTGGGGATCATAGGTCCATATGAAACTCTGTTTTAATTTCAACCTTTGGAGGATTTCATCTGCCTCCTTTCCTACTTCTCTATTGTTACAAATGAAAGGGTGACGATGATCTTTTATTCTTAGTTGGGCCTTTTTCATGGTTCTAACAAAATGAACCTCATCTGAATTGATTATTTGTCTGTAGTACTCCAGAGCAAATAGTCTCATGGGGAGGTACTTTGGCATTTTGTAAGGTGGCAACTCACATCCATATATTTTGATTTCTATATGGTTTTGGTGCAAGTACCAATCTCCTACTTTGTATTGCTTTGACAATTGTCGGATCCTCCTGATGTCTGCACTAATTCTAGGAGGAGGATTTCATAGCAACATGGTAGCCATTGGGTGTACAAATAGATCAATGAAATTTGTATATGTGTAGGGAGAATTAGACCTGTGGAACAGAGGGGTCCAGAAGATTACAGATCTAGGATTCCCTTTGGTATCAAGTTTTTGGACAGAGAAGGGAAACTTATCAGTCTGATAGTAAAGAAATAAATGGTACATGACTGATGAATATTTGAACACTCTTTCATTTTCCAATCTCAGAAACTGATCATGCATCTTATTTGAGATGAATTTTGCATAATCAAATTTGACTGTAGGAGGCTGGACATGGGTAAAAATAGACATGTAGGCAAAAATGATATCATCTACATATTCACTAGTGGTAAAACCTAAAATACATGATATCATTGATGTGATATCTTTGCCCAAACTAGAAAAGAAGGCTAGCATGTAAGGAGGGGGTCCTTTGGCATGTATCTTTCTTCAGTAATGAAAGTTTGGAGGATTTGAGTACTTTTGGAACTAGATAGTTTGGAGAATCTGTCAAGCAAGTCAACAATGGTAAAGGGGGTGAGGTTTTCACCAGGTTGTAACTGTAACATCTCATTTATGGATTTTGCAGTGATAATAAATAGGACTTTTTGATCTAGGGACATTACAGCTCTCATGATAAGGTCATAGTTTGCATGAAAATATTAAACAATCTCTGGGAAGACATGAACACTGGGGAATTAATATTTGGGTAGGTTTGATTCCTAGAGGCCTATCTTAACAACATGGTTCAAGTAGTTATCTCGGTTTCTGTAATGTAATTTCAAAGGGGATTCTTCATAGATGAGGTCTTTAATCTAAAAATATTTGTCAGCTAGGGGATGATGGTCTAAATCTCTGTAGGGAGTAGTAACTGGCATGACATTCAAAGAAATTGGGGCGTCCATCCTTGGTTCTTGTGGATTCAACGACGCGTGCAAATAATTTCAAGGAAATATAGAAAAATTGGATTATCACAGAGTATCTCAAGACTATCAGACAACTTAACTTACTAAATTACTTATTTTTTAAAGCAATTTAGCTCAGGTTTGGCACGAAAACAGGGTTTCTCAGTCGAAAATAGGGTAAATACCTGGTTTTGGTTGTCTGAATGGAGTAATGGTACTAGTGCACTATTCGTAGGGAGTGCACGGGTCTGGAATGGTAATCTGGAGTTGAGTGGCTTCAGGAGGTTGACGGTTGGTAGTAGGTTGACAGTTCGAACATACTCCAAGTTTGCATGGAGAACAGAAGGTTTTCTTTCTAGGTAAAAAACAAAAATAATGAGTATTTTTAGTTTATCCGCAAAGTCAATGATTTTGGTGAGTATAATGGAAAAACGACAGTTGGTGCCAACTAATGGAGGTGACGCTTTGTCGTGTAGTGAAGGTGATAAGCGAAATCTATCACACCGCTTTTGGGGACTTGGAAGTATTGGGAAAGGTCCGCCCGATGCCAGTCATCGGGCGACACGTAGCAGAGGGGTGAATAGTAAAATCGCTCACATCGGGCGGGTAAAGGTCGGCATCAGAGGCTGCCCAATATGAGCGATAGCCGTTAGATCTGAAGGGGTAAGATCGTATGGTGATCGGGAGTGTGATTTGATCGGGGAGTTAATGGAGGGGCCCGGCGGGATTTTAATTGTGGGTTACGGTGGCTTAATGACATTGGGGGTGATATGATTGGAGGAAGGTTATTAATTAATCATTGTTTGATTAATTAATCCTTTTTTGTTTGGCGGAGGGTTATGGTTCTTAATTAGCCGCAAATCGACTAATTAATCCATCTAATTTATTTACTTAATATGGTTTATATTCCAAACCATGGGGCAGGATATTTAACATTTGGGATTTTAATTAAATATATGAGAAAGGGGTTTATTTTTTGGGAGTTAAATATAATAAAAGTTAAATTTAATATGAAACGGAAGTGGAAAAAAAAAATTGTGCTAAGCCTGATGTATAAACATTCATACATCCATATTTACACATCATAACTTAGGCTTAATGCTTTTTGTGGGTTTTTATGTAAACAAAAGGGGGTTTAGGTAAGGTTTATTACTTTCCCTAGGTAAATGGTAATTTCACCTTAGGAAAAGAGATTTTTAGGTGAGATGAACTTTTATGGAGGGAGTGAATGTTGGTAAGGGGTTTGTAGTACTTAAACCTTATAAGTTATTGGGCCGAGGGTCTGGTCCCTCCAAAAGTCAGAGAAATGCTCTGAGCCCCTTTAACTTAAGGTTTTAGGTAATTTGATTTTTGCTTGTGGGAAATTAGTGAAAAGGTAAAACGAATGGGGAATTTAATCACTTGACTTTGTAACTGCCCCATTGTCATCCATACTTTAAGAAATTTGATGATGAAAGTAAATGACATGATTTTATCCAATAAATTCCCATAATTCTACAACCATTCACCTACTTACCCATCTACTCATCCTACCATTTTTCTACTCTTTATTAGGGTGCACTTAAGCTGGCAAACCCTTATCAAAACATTTTTCCTTTCTTTTACAATAGAAAAATCTAAGTCTATACTTATTACATCCAAGGGCTTAGATTAAATTGTTGAGCTCCTTTTTTATTTACTTTACCTTTTTACTTATCTGCCAAGATTAAACAGTTTGGTCATATTTTATTCTCTATCTCTAAGCATGAAATTGAAAACATGGAATAACCAAGATTAATCTGTTTGGTTACCATGGATTGTCGCATAAACATCAAGTTGAACACAATCATTATTGTACAAAAAATAAAATAGTAGTGGCATTTGGACTTGCACACTTTCATGGTTTTTTTAATTTTCCTTGGGGTTCATTTTCATATTTTCTTTCTGACCTTTTTTCATTCCTTTTGTCCTTTGATTTTTCTTTTAGGACATACCCTCTTTACATTTTTTAATTTTTTGATTTTTTACAAATATGAAAAACATTTGCAGAAAGCAAAGGTATGTACATATTACAGTTTTTACCTCATCCATTTAAAAATTATGACACCAATTGGTATAGGAACATAATAGGCAACACCTCGCATGGTTTGTAACGTCACTAAAATAGCATCTAAGAATGGTGTTGTTGTAGCAGAAGTTATCCACCCAAGCCAAAGATTTAGAGACTGCAATGAGACTGCATGAGACCCAATACAAGATCCTGCCCTGGGAGTCCAAAAAATCCATGCGCAACTGCAAAATTTGTGTCTGGAAATGCATAGTTTGAAAAAGGACAGGACAACTTGCCCAGAAGCGCGTAAGGTATGGTGCATAAAATGAAAAGGCTAGGAGCATGACAAGGACCATTTTCCAATCTTTGTGAATTACTTGGCGGGAGGAGGGCCGATGCCATTAAGACCAGAGGCACAAGCGGGACCAAGCTCGGCGCCTGCATTATGGTGTGCGATCTATCATATAGGAGGAAAACACACTACGGATAATTTTCATCTATTGCAGAAGTATACACAGACGTCCCAACAATTGTTCTATAATTTTTGCAGATCAGTAGGCCATGATGAGTGCACTTGCAAAAGTTACGAGTTATGATGAATCAGACTCCTACCTAGAAGGTGCATGCCGAAACACAAATCCTCGACCCAAATGCGGGAATGGCGCACGCTGGATTTTAAGGGCACGGACGAGGTCAAGGTAGAATGAGACAAAGAAGGGGACGTAGACAACTAATTTGTTACAACTGCGGAGGGCTACGGCACTATACCCGCGATTGTACAAATCCGCTGAGAACACCATGCTTATACTGTACTCAGTTTGATCATGAGGTAGAGGACTACCCTACACTGATAGTGAGGCTACGCGAGAACGGGGTACTCCATCCTCCCCAAACTCATAATTTGCAAATGATGAGGTCTGAGTTGTGCGAAGAGGACCTGAATGTAAACATAGTGCTCAGAAGCGGTATCACGACAGGAGATGACAAAGGTAAGCAACCTGAAGAAAGTGCATGGGTTTGCAAGGCTCCTACAAAGGAACCTGAATTTGATTTAGAGCGTGCGAAGGAGACATTCATGGAAGCTAAGAAGAGCTTCATGGAGGCCTCCACTTAAGGTATTAAGGATCAAGTAGAGCCGGAGATGGATCCTTCAATTATCACTACCTTTCCGGAGACATGTATGAAACTGTTGTGTGATAGCAAGGTTGCGAAAGGACTACAGGAACTTATCACTAGGTGCGCTAGGTCAAGAGAACTACACATAGTCCGCAAGGTAGGAAAGCACACATCGCAAATAGGAAGGGAAATTACATTGACTGCGCAAATCGGGGAGTATGAAATGAATCAAGTAATTCTGGATCTAGGATTGGACACGAATGTAATGCGAAAACAAACATGGGAATGCATGGGCAAACCCGTGCTACAATGGTCTCCTATTCAATTGTGAATGGTGAACTAACAAAAAATCTTACCCATGGGAATATTGCAAGGAGTAACGACAGATATTGAGGGTGCGAGCGCGCTGGTGGATTTCGAAGTGATAGAGATTTTCGATGACAAAAATCCATATCCTGCGCTACTGGGAATAGGCTGGCCCACCGATATGAATGGAGTAATAAATGTAAAGAAGTGCAAAATGATTTTTGAGAAAAATTCACTAGGTTTAGTGGTGCCTTTAGACCCTACGGAAGGAGTGTTCTACACAAATCCAGTGCGCGATGATGAGAGTGATGACGAGCTAGACTATATCTACAAGATAACCACTCAGGAATAGGATTGGGTGAATCCTACAGTGGATGGCTAGATTTCATGGGAGTGTGAAAGCTCTTGCACATCAGATTCGGATGAGGAAACACAACGATGGAAGAACCAATTACACGAGGTAACCACACTCAATTGCAACATGATGATTATATCACTGCGCTGCGTGACAATAGAGGTAAGGTATGTGCATATGTATGATTGGTTGACAGCGGTGGATGAATTCCTAGAAAAATTTAAAAGCGCAGTGACAGAACAACACTAGTTCGATGCTCTGAAGTGGGCACTGCACGCGGCATCTGCAAGGTGGTGGGGTACGCATCAAAGAAGCTTTGAGGACTGACATGGATGCAGAAGGATGACGGCTTACGATTTGGGAAACTACAGATGCAACTAGCAGACAAGTATGCCAGACAAGATGATCCACGTACACATCTCGCGAAATGGACCAAGGTCTATGGGGAAGAGCCACAACCTAAATGGGTATATTTTTTCTATCATACCCTGGATGTCATACCCATGAATTGGTAAACTAAGATGAAGCTCTACCATGGTATGAGTGAATGGGATATCTTGCACGAGGGATTTCTGTTAACTTTCACATTTGAAGATCATTGGTGGGATATTGTTGACGATCGCTACAGGAAGTAAAAGCAGCTATCTTCAAAATAACACAGGAGCCAATGGAAGACTTCACGGCCACTACACCTGTGAATATTTTGTTTGAAAACATGTTGACCTGATTTGGCTGTCTGAAAATCTTAATGAGTTATTGCGGGACACATTTCTTGAACAAAACCATGAGCGCGCTCACAGAAGAGTTCCAGTTGTATCATCAGAAAATTACACTATACCACCCACAAGCTAATGGGATAGTAGAGGAATTCAACAAAATACTAGAGACTATACTGACAAAAGTATGCAACGCGCAGTGAAATTATTGGGACCTGTGCGTACCTGTTGTGTTATGGGCTTACAGGACAATGTGCAAGAAACTAATGAGGCAGACATGTTTCCGGTTAGTTTATGGTGTGGAAGCTATCATGCCGATGGAATATATCATACCTAGTCTGAAAATAGTAGTGCTTACAGGCATGACGAAATGCGAAGCTCTAGAGGAAAGGCTCAAGCAACTAGAAGAACTCGAGGAAGAACGGTTTTTGGCTAGATTTCATTAGCAGGTACAAAAGCTATGAGAAGAATCCTGGCACGACCGCCATATCAAGTTGCACACCTTCAAGGTAAACAACTTAATGATGTTGTATGACAGTAAGTTTGAAGATTTTCCTGGAAAATTCAGAATGCACTGGCTGGGATGATACATGGTTAAGGAGGTCACAGACGGAGGTGCGGTCCATTTAGTCAAACTAAATGGAGAACCATTCCTAGGCAAAGTAAACTGCAATTGCTTGAATCCATACACGGGTGGGCTAGCTATCTGACTAACCAACTGAAATATAGTCTTCGCAACTCAAGGAGTCGAACAAGGGCGTGGGACTATAAACATATGCAGTGGATGCTGGTACAGATGTAAGGACACAATTTAGACACAGAGGAACAAATGCAGTAGGTTCAGCAAGCAGCAACTCAGTACACAGTAGACATCAACATCATACGGGAAAACTTGGAGGGACTCCGCGCCAAGATCGCCGCGCTGATGGAGTGAGTCGAGGGCGAGTCACGATGTTTGTGTTGGTGGCATGTTGGGCATGGAATCCCCCCCCCCCACCCCAACAACATGGTTTGGGGCTCAAAGCCCAACTTTTGAGTAATATCGTTGTAAAGACTCCGCGAATTGTGGGCGCGGAGCGCGAATTGTATTGTTAGAGTCATAGGGTTGTCCGCCCTAAGTTTTGAATGTAGTTTTGGCCTACCCATGGTCTATGGACCATGGGATTGTATATATAGAGTGAGGCTCTAAGTTATAAAGGAGTAAGTGAACCAACGGATGGAGTTTGAAAGATAGCGAGCATAGAGCAAGAGTCTAGTATCTTGGGTCATAGTAGTAGGAAGAGGCTCTGTAGCTGAGTGCGCAGAGGCCTAGTAGAGTCCACAACTGAGTGCACAGATCCCTACAGCTGAGTGTTGAGGGTGGAGTTGAGTCTGTAACCAAGGAAGAAGAATAATAAAGAGAAGTTTTATCTGAATTCCGTGTATCTGTTCTTATGTTATTACATGTTTGATATCAAGTGCAATTATATTGTTTATTTATTGCGCGCTTTTGTATGAATGGTGAATATTGTTAAGTATAAATGAAAGCATACATAAAAGTTAAGTTAATTAACTAATATCGGGTTTCTAGTAAGGATTTGGGTAATAACATTATTCAGCCCCCAAGTAGGGTTATGCAAGGCAGCATCACCGGCTGCGAGGTACTGATAAGTGGGTGTAGCAACATGCACACAGGGTCAAACCATGGACCAATTGGAACCCATTAGATGTCCCCAGGGTGCGGAAACCTAATTCTAGCACCCTCCCATACGACTTCGGGTGAGACCTCAGTTCGCGCTCCACAGACTGTTGACAAAAGGGCCAGTAGTGCCGAGATTGTTTTGCTAAATCATCTTTGAACTTGGGTCACGCCCCAGCAAGCCAACACCTATGGTTTATGATTCAACCCCTAGGGACACAAACCAATATTTTTGAGCAAATTTGGGCAAGTATATACATGATGGAAGAGTGTTACATGAAGTTATAGGCGCTGTTACAAGAAGTTATAGATTTTCTACATGAAGATATAATTCACCAAATGACAGAGTAAATAAAATCAAAATTGGATGGAATATTTTTTTGATTGAATAGAATGTCTTAGGTCTCCATTAAAAGTGGAATCACTCAAAAATACCCTTGCTAACACATGCTAAAAAATAGCGGAAAATTACTAGTCTAAAATCTAGAAATTCGAGAACTAATGAGCTAGTAATCTATCAAATGCCTAACCTAATCAAGTGAAAATGCAATGGGGTAAATTTTGTTATTAACCTAGACATTTTTATAATCTAATTCAAGTGGAATAAACTTAATTGAATCTCATTATCATGTTCTAAAAAATAGCATAAAATTACGACTATTTGCCACAAGGGACTTCCAAGAATTTAGATTTGTGAATAAGAAAACTAAACCAAGGAGTTCAATGATTACTATGAAATTCCAAATATGTTCCTCTTACCTTTCTATAAGATCTTCTAGGCTTTGGATAAAAGCCAGAAAGAGATTAGGGACCTCTTGGAAAGCCTCTTTTCATCACTGCAGTTTGAGTTCTATTTTGATGGTGAATGCCCTATTGCATTTGTTTGCCTTATTCTTCTCTTTTTTTGCCTATATGATTGCCTAATGGGCTTTGGATTTGTTTGTTTTGATTAGGTCTCTCTTAGGCACTGCTATTTTTGTTTTTATCACAATTTGTTCCTTTCTTCCTTCTTCCTCGGTTTTTTCTTTGGATAATTTCCCTCTTCTCCATATTCTTCTGCTTCTTCATTAACTTCTTCTTCTTTGTTGTTGGATTTCTATGGTTAGATACACCCCCCATTACCTTCAATACAACATTTCAAAGTTGGCAAGGTGACTATCTATTTCTGCTAGAAGTTTTAGATATTATTGTGTAATGAGGGTTTTTATGGCAGAGGGAAAAAAAATTCCTATATTTGATGGAGGAAGATTGTTGGTTTGATGGGACCTGACCTAGGTTCAGCTTTAACCACGGAAACAAAAAAACCCTAACTATTGGCCCTTTCGGCAACAACCTACATAACACAGGCTGCAATCTCACTTGAAGCAGTATTGGGGGATGCTAGAACCAGGTTTCTACATCCAGAGGCCTATGTTATGGTCTCCTAAGGTTCTTATAGCTTAGATGTATATTCATGCAACATTATTCCTTCTAAAAAAACAATTACTACAAATCTATCTAATTCACTTTCAGATCTTCGCGGAGGTAGTTAATTATATTTATCATGCATAAAGACTACAAATCTACCAGTTTTGCGCAATAAATAAAAATTAATTCATATTAAACATATTATAGAGCGAAGAAACATAAACTTTGCAGAAGTAAACAAAAGGACACAAATGCTTCAATTTCAACCCAAAACAGTCTTTATTAAGTATAAACATTTAGATATAGACTTCTTATCCCTATGCACCCAGCTGCAGGTGCCCACGCACTCAGCTATGGACTTACCAAGGTCTTCGCACACTCATCTGCATGAGTCTTCCCCTTCCACCTAAGTACATGAAGTATACTTTTCCCGCCTTTGTACCTTACCCTTACAATGATTCTTCCCTTAAAGTTATCTCTAACACTCGTTATGACTCATCTATTTATATCATTTTCTTTACAATACCATGGTTTGGGGACCAAGGGTGGGTCTCAAAGCAACTCTATCACCTACCCAACTAAGGGACTAAAGCCCCTTTGAATCTACTTAGTTTTGTGCTCCACTTTCCACATTTTATGGAGACTTTACCTTCGCTACAAAAATATATTCCAAAAATGACCCAAAACTCAAAAAAATTTACCCCAGGAACCCCATCCCAATAGGCCTCCAACACAAATATTGTGACTCACATTCGAGTCACTCAAATGCCACCTCAATCTTGTTTCAAAGTTCACTGTACTCAATATGCAATGTTGTGAAGTCAACAAAATCTTGTATTGCAGCTTGCTGCACTTCCTCTACCAACTTTTCTGTAGTCGACAAAGTAAGCTGACATGCTTCCTCTATCCATGGATGTATTCTGATCTTTAAAATGACCTCTTTTCTCTACAACTATTCAATTTTTGATTGTAGTTGTTTTCCTTCTTGCAATCGAGTGAGGCGTTAGACTGGTGCCAAAGTGTGCATGGTCACCCTGATTTCAAGAAATTGTCGTTGTGTCTCCCAGATGTCTGTGCCAAGTTTCTGCAAGTTTGGATCCCCCTACAGAGTCATCCATAGCTCCATGGCCTGTTCGAATATTAGTGTGCAGCATGTGACTGTTGCATCCAAAGTTCTCATGATTTCCTTGATGGTTGCTCCGCGTTACTCCTAGACCTCTAGCGGAGTGGTTGGCTGCAACTGCAACTACAGCTCTGAGATATTCATTTTAAATTCAAAGGTTACTCGGCTGATCTCATTTTTTGATTCTCTAACTGCGACAACCAACATCCAAATCTTCGTTGTTGCTTCTGCATCCTCTAAAATGTGAAGTTTTGGTAGCGTCTTGCATGCCTGTGCAATTTCTAACTCCAAGTTTTGGCTTCACACAACCATTTCTTGCTTTTCTTTTAGCTCTTGAGCCTTTTTGACAAAAATATACTCAATGTTCATCTTGACTTCACTGATGATTGATAGTGCGCACTGCTCCCTGATCCTAAGCTCGTCTGGTACTCCCTGATGAAGCACGTGGAGGGTCTTAATGGGAAGCATGGGCAAGTTGACACCCACATCTTTTATTTGTCTGATCTAAGTGTTTTCTTCATTTTTCTCTGCGCGCAGTGATCCTTCTGGCAATGAAATAACTCTAAGGTCTAGAGTCCTATCTGTGTCTAGTACAAACGTGCTGGCTTGTTGTAGGCTCACTTCAATCTTGCTCGTTTGTCCCATGCTCACCTGCATTCGACCTTTTCAAATCTACAACTTGCATAGATCCTTCTAGACACTCCCCAACATCTACATGTACTGCTACTTGAATTCATTCCACAAATCCATTGTGGTGTCGCAGACCTTGTCGCCAATCTCATATAATTCCCCCTTAGTGAGGACCATTGGATCCGCATGTGCATGCTTATTGGATTTCTGCTTCTTCCGAGACCCAGAAGTGGTCTCCTGGTCTGTTTCTGCAATACAAAGGGAGTGCTCTGCTCCCTTCTAACGCCTCCTTCCTCCTCAGACCCTTCCTTGTCTGCAGTATGTTGAGAAGCAGACTCCTCAACCTCCTGTGTGGCCTCCTTTGTGGTGCACTCCTTTTCAATGACTGCCTTAGTAGCAGCTTCCTTCTTTTCTTGTTCTTCTTTTTCTCGGGCTTCTGCTTGCTCAGCCTCTTTCTTTTTCTATGTTGCCTTCCCAGGTGCATAAGCCTGTGCAACTTCCCTTTTCTTCTACACTATTGTGGCATACGCAGAGGAACTTTCCCCGACCATGCTTGTTCCTGTGCCGAGATCTGATGGCTTCCTTCACTCAGCAGACCATTTTCCTACGACTTCCTATACATTTGCGTCTGTTAATAGGTATGGTAACTTGTACCATACTTTTTTAGGATCTCGCCTCGTGTAGATGGATACGTTATGCAAATATTCCTTAAAACCCGCATAGGCCTCTAATTTCCAAAATAATGTTGGTGACGGCCTTGGCCTCTAGTTGATCACGGTGCGAAGGTCCATCTTGACTAGCACCCAAAATACTTTTGTCTCCATGACCCTCTCTACGTCCTTTGTTTCCCATAGCAAAGCAAACTTCACAGCCTTTAGTAAATCATTGTCCTGTGGAGGGAATTGGATGTCCTCTGGGAGCCTCCATGCAATGAGGAAAATCAATAACAGTAGCCCGGAATAATGGAATTCCTTACCATCATCCTATGCTTCATGACAATTCAACAGGAACTCTTTATAGAGGTACTGCTTCGAGTTGAACTGTACCCCCTTCGCAGATTGTGTAGCCAAGGAAATGACTGGCACTGGCACCTCATCCATGTGATATGTTCTCATATTCTTGCAAGCCAATATTTGGGTGGAAAACTGCACCACCCTGTCAGTGATGGAGCGGATAGAGTATCTGCATAACTTCTTCACTAATCCATACTTGCGCTTCATCTTTTCCACAATTTGCTTCTCTTGACTCCTACCTCCGAACTCCTTGGTGGGATCCAAAACTTGGTAGGGAAACCTTGTGATAAGGTGGATCAACATGTATGTTATGGGGATGGACTCTCCCATCCAAAGACACTCATCATGCACCAGTGCAAGCAATTGGCGTATGCACACCATGTTGATAGTGGTTCCGCTAAAGTGTGGTACCCATAACATATTCGACAACCTAGATTTTTCAACCCCCATTACCCACTTCATAGTCTCTAGTCATGTGACTCTAGTCTGCTCATACTATATCTTTGCCATATATTTTTTTGTAGCCAAATAAGAAAATTTCTCGTGATCAGCAAGATCCCAATCCTCCATTTTTAGTGTAGGGATACATCCTAGTTGCGCACCTTCAAATGGAACTTTCTCTGGTAATAGTAGGGTAGAGACCATAAATTTACCTAAATCATGATCCTTAGGTACCTTTTCTTTGTCCTTTCATGGAGGGATATACTCCGAGAGACTAGTGATAGGATCTCCCTCCTCAACATCTAACTCTTTGACCCTGTCACAAAGGTCCTCTTTGCCGAGATCTAGGGGTTCGTATGGTTGTTTCTCCTTATCTATTTTTCCTTTCTGCCAAACCTCTATTGGGTTCTTCCTTAGTGACTTCCTCATTGGTACATCGTATGGTTTCTTCTTCTTCTCCTTAGTATTAGATTGTTTACGCCTAGACGACCTCGACATCGTAGGCACAGATTATGTAGCTTCCATTGACGACACAATTTTAGGGGTTGCGGCATTAGAGACAGTGGCTTTAGAGACAACAGCTTCAGAGACAATAGCCTTTGCGGGATCGATTACAGTCATTTTCTCAAGGATGAGCTCACGGTTCAACCCAGGAAAATTTGCGAATGCCGGCTATGACACAAGTTTCCCCCAATCTTCTCGTTTCATAGGTTTTAGAAAATAGAGATTACAAATAAATTTCAAAAGGAAAAGTGTTCTACTGTAGGCAAACATGCTTGATTTATAGGTAAGTCCGAATTCAAATCTGAGCGGTCCCTCCAAAATCCTGTCATAAATGCATCTTTAGCGGCAGGTTCCCAAATATTTGTGCCATAATGTCACCTACCTACTCCTCCTCACAAGATTTTCACCATCCAATTAGCTAGAGTGCACCCAATGACTAGTTTTAGACTCATCTACACGACACCATCCTCCATGGCACAACCCTTATGGCACATCTTCTTCTGGCGCACTTATGGCTTGCCTCGCGTAGCCACTTACTTCATTTTCTCAAACTTTGGGCATTGTAGTTTATAGTCCTGTACTTCCTTGTAGCTGCCTGGAGTAGTAAGGTTGTCCTACCATCATATAGTCATTGCCCAAGGGTAGGATCCCTTTGATATAACTTCATTCTACTCCCATTGACTCTTCCTGGAAATGTTTCCCCATTCAGCTTTGCGAGTTAAACTGCGCTACCATCTGTAATTTCCTTGACTACATAGGGCCCCAACCAATGCATTTGAAACTTCCCAGGGAACTTCGTGAACTTTCTATCATATAGTAGCATTAAATCATCCACCTTGAAGGTGCACAACTTAATATGTCGACTGTGCCATGTCTTTTCGTGCTTGTTTTGCACCTATTAGTAAAATCCTACTAAAAACCTATCTTCTTCTAACTCCAACAATTGTGCGAGGTGCTCCTCGATAGTCTCGCGGTTCGCCATATTAGTTAATGCTGCAATTCGCAAACTCAGCACAATATACTCCATGGGCTTCAAAACCTCTATCCCATAGACCAGTCTAAATGGGGTTTGTCCAATCAACTTCTTACACATCATCCTATATGCCCATAGGACCGTTGGTATACGCACATCCCAGTCGTTCCTCTACGCATTACATATCTTTGTCAATGCATTCTCTAAGATTTTAAAGAATGCTTCAACCATACCATTTTCCTGAGGATGATAGGGTGTACTCTTTTGATGATAAACCTGAAATTCTTCGAGCATTGTGACAATAGTTTCATTGAGGAAGTGTGTACCCCTGTTACTCATCAGTGTCTTAGGATACCCAAACCTTGTTAGGACATACTCAAATAGGAACTTCACGGTTGTAGAGTCAGTATAGTCTTTCATCGGTTGTGATTCTGCCCATCTTGTCAAGTATTCAATTGTAGTAATAATATACCGCGCACCTGTATTTTTCCCCAGGGGCTATATCGGACCCAAAAAGTCAATAGCCCATCTGTCAAACACCTATAATGGGTTGAAGGGAAATTCATCCCTTCACAATGGCTTTCTCATCCTTTGACACACATCACATGCCTTGTAATATGCCTTAGAATCCTTATGTAGTCTTGCCCACCATAATCCTATGTGCAAAATCTTCTACGCGGTCACTCTACCTACATAGTGTCCACCCGCCACTCCTCCATGTGCTTTAATGAGGATACTAGATCGTTCAAGTTATGAAACATATTGGCGCAATATTTCATTAGTACCCATCTTATACAGCTATCCCGCAATCACAGAAAAGTCAGCTATGTTGACCACCAACTCCTTCATTTTGCTATATCCTTCCAGGGCTATTCCAGTAGTTAGAAACTAAATTGTATCAGCAAAGTGATCATCTGTGGCCCATACAACAAAGAGTTGTGCATCCAGCAACCCTTCTTCCAAAATAGTTGGTTCTTCACCTATCAATCTTGGATAACTGATCTGGTCCAGCATTCAACCTTCTAGGCTTCACAACTTTGGGTTGTTCTATATTCTTTCCACGACTAGGCCCAGTAGTTAAACTGGGGGTTAGAGGGGGGATGGAGCCTCCCCTTTGTTGCGCTGAGCGCAACGGGGGGTTTAAGGGGGGGCAGTATCCCCCCTCTATGTGGTCTAGGGAAACGCCCCAGGAAAATTTTATTTTTTGACCCTATATTAGGTGGGCAGACCTACCTAAGGTTTTGTGCATGGATTTTGTACATGGTTTTGGGCATGATGGTTTTCAGTTATAGATATGTTCAAGGGAACTACGTTTATGTTCTAATCCAAGGTTAATGCATTGGAGTTTATGGATGCTTTGACATGTCTATGTATGTATTATAACATTGAAAGGAACATAATGAAAAGTCAATCTAGTAGTCTCGGTTTTGGGATATAGGGGAAAATCTCTATGTATATTTGTTTTATGTGTTATGCTCTCGCCATCGTTTCTTTTTCTATGTTTATAATTCGTATACAAGTAATTTATGTAAGGGGTTAAAACCTACATTTGGTCTCAGAGATGTTTTGGCTTCAAGGGGATGCCTTTGTTGCTAAGGGATTTTGCTTGGGCCTATGGTAGACCTTGTTTAGTGGGAGATCTGCAGGACTGATTCTTGTGGTGAAATAAGATGGCGAGCAATGGAAAGATATAGATCGATAAATATAATGGTCAGAGTTTTGAGTTGTGGAAACTCAAGATGGAGGATCTGTTGGTGGATAAATATCAATGGATCATGGTAGATCCAGGTACTAAACTAATGATAGTGTCTGATGAAGAATGGAAGAAGTTGGATCGGAAGGAAAAATTCACAATATGATTGTGTGTCTCAAATTCAGTATTGTTGAATGTATCAGGGGAAGCTACCACAAAGGATTTGTGGGACAAGTTAGGGACTTTGTACCAATCTAAGTCTCTGGTGAATAAAATGTTCCTACGGAAAAAGTTGTATAACCTGAAGATGAAAGATGGAGACTCAATGACAGAGCATCTGAACACATTTAATATCGTGGTAAGCTAGTTATTATTTTTTGATATTAAATTTTAGATGAAGTTAAGTGCATCACATTTTTATGTTCTCTACCAGATTCGTGGGATAGTCTGGTTGTTGCAATATGTAGCAATGCAACTTCCTTGTAGTTTGATGAAATAATCTCATCTTTGTTGATGGAGGAGATGAGATGGAAAAATATAGATAGCCAAAATGGTGATGCCTTGTCTATACGAGGATGGTCCCAGAACATAAAGAAAATAAGATCTCGAGTGGGAGATATAAATCTACAGGGAGATCTAAATCTCTAGGAAAACTTGTAAAGGTGTGCTGGAAATGCGAAAAAGAAGGGCACTACAAAAGGGACTATAAATCTAAATCTCCTGAGAAAGGACAGGGATCTGATTATGCTTCTTTTGCAGAGGTGAAAACCACCTCAGATGAAGGTGGGAATGTGTACTTGGCTTCTCCTTCAAGTACACATGTAGATCATGAGGCATGGTTGATTGACTTAGGTGCATCCTTTCACTTCACTCCCCATAGAGATTGGTTCTGTGAGTATGAGAAATATGATGGTGGTGATGTATTCTTAGGGGATGACATGAATCATAGGATCATTGTTCATGGAAAAGTCAAGTTGAAGTTGCAAGGTGGAAGGATTAGAACACTTCTGAGTGTTCTGCATATTCTTGCAATAGCTAGAAATTTAATTTCTGTAAGCAAGATGGATGATGCAGGTGTAAAAATAGTGTTCGAGAAAGAAACCTAAAAGATGGTTCGGGGAGCACTAGTATTGATGCAGGGAGTTCGGATTGGAACTTTGTACAAGCTACAAGGTAGCACTGTTATTGGTGGGTGCAACAATTCTGTGGTTCCTGAAAGTGGAGTAGAAAATCTAGTGGTTTGTAGAGAAAAAACCATGCTATGAAATTAAAGGCTTAGACATAGTGGAGATAAGGGCCTTTGAGTACTTCATGGTAAAGGTATGGTAGAAGGTATGGTTAATATTTCTATGGATTTTGATTTCTATGAAAATTGTGTATAGGGGAAGCAAAATTAGGTGAGTTTCTACTTTGGTGGTAAGAGGGTGAAACATATATTAGAGCTTGTACACAATGATGTGTTTGGATTTGTGTCGGTTCCATCACTGGGTAAGTCTATGTACTATGTATCATTTATAGATGATTTCTCAAGGAATACATGGATATATTTCATCAGGAAGAAATATGAAGTCTTTGATAAGTTTAAAGAATTTAAGGCTTTGGTGGAAAACTAGACAGAGAAGAAGATAAAGGTGCGAAGGACAAATAATGGTGGAGAGTTTGTAAGAAGGAATTTGAATATTTCTTTAAGAAGTGTGGTAAAGCACGACAGAATACTACTCCATACACACCTAAGAAAAATTTATTTTTAGAAAGAATGAAGAAGACGTTGATGGAAAGGGAAACAAGCATGCTCAATGGTGTTGGGTTAGGACAATAATTTTGGGTAGAGGTGGTGGAGACTTCATGTTACCTGGTCAAAAAATCACCTTCATCAACATTGGAGGATACGACTCCACAAGAGGTATAGAATGGTAATAAACCTTATCTTTCACATCCAAGGGTATCTGGATATGATGCATATGTACATGTTCCAAAGGAGAAAATAACAAAGTTGGATAGTAAATCTAAAAGTGCATCTTTATTGGGTATAAGGATGGTTTAAAAGGTTATAATATTTGAAACCCAGTAACAGGGAAGTTTGTGTATAGCCAAGATGTGGTGTTTAGAGAGGTGAAAGATGTTATCAAACATGAAGTCCTACCAAAGGAACCTGAGAAGACAGAGTTTAAGCTAAAGGAGGAAGAATTAGACTCTATAGCAGAAGAGGAATCAAAAGATGAAGAGCCACAAACTCGAGTTGTGAGAAGATCAATTAGAGAAAGAAGGCAACCAAAAAGGTATAGTCCATCTTCTTTCTATTGAAAATTTTCTTTATCTACTACTAATGATTATCCCATAAATATGAAGGAAGTAGTAGATTTAGAGGATGGAAAACTTTGGAAAGAGGCCACGGTTGATGAAATCACATCTTTGCACAAAAATGAGGCTTGGGATCTAGTGGAGTTGCTGGATGGAAGGAAACGCATTGGAAGTAAATGGGTTTTCAAGAAGAAGACGAATGCAAAATGAAAGGTGGAGAAACACAAAGCTCGGTTGATAGAAAATGGTTATTTCCAGGTGCCAGGAATTTATTTTGGTGATATTTTATCTCCTGTTTCCAAGGTAGCTTCTATTAGATTACTTTTATTTATTGTTGTTTCTTTTGATTTTGAGGTAGAATAGATGGATGTGAAGACAACATTTCTTCACAGGGATCTGGAAGAAGAGATCTACATGAAGGGACCTGAAGGCTTTATGATGCAGGGTAAGAAAGAACTGGTATGCAAGTTAAAAAAGTCTATGTATGGGTTAAAACAATCACCAAGGATGTGGTATCCTAAATTTGATACATTTATACAGGGACTTAGCTTCACCAAAAGCAAAGCAGATCACTATGCGTATTTTAAATTAATTGGTGATCATGTTATTTATCTAGTCTTGTATGTGGATAATATGTTGCTGGTTGGAAATGACAAAGGAATTATCCAGGATTTGAAGACATAATTGTCCTCTAAATTCGACATGAAATATCTTGGTGTTGCAAACTATATTTTGGGCATGGAAATTAAAAGAGATCAAGAAAAGAGGAAGAGGAAGCTCTGGTTAAACTAGAGGAATTATGTCGAGACAATACTATAGAGGTTTAATATGCAGGATACTAAACCGGTGAAGGTCCCTATCCCTAAATAGTGTCCCAAGACACAAGAAGAGGAAGAGGACATGTCCCGTGTTCCATATGCAAGTGTATTCGGTAGTCTGATGTATGTAATGGTCTTTACTAGACCAGACATTGCACATGTAGTGGGTGTATTGAGCAGGTTTATATCAAAACCATGGAAGGAGCATTGGACAATAGTGAAGCGGGTTTTCAGGTATTTGCGTGGCACTAGTGATTATGGTTTGTGATACCAAGGAAGACTAGGATTGGATAGAGTTTTGGACATCCATGGATTTGTTGATGCAGACAAGGCTGGAGATCTGGATCAGGGAAGGTCTACAAGTGGGTATGTGCTTAACCTATTTGGAGGTGCAGTCAGTTGGATGAGTAAGAGACAATCTGTAGTGGCACTATCAACTACAGAGGTAGAATACATGGCAGCCACTCATGCAAGAAAGGAAGCAATTTGGTTGCAAAGATTGTGTTCAAGTATGGGTTAGTACAACGAGCTATAAGGATAGACTGTGACAGCCAAAGTGAAATTTTCTTGGTAAAGAACCCTGCTTATCATTTAAAGACAAAGCACACTGATGTTTAGTATCACTTTGTGAGGGATATGGTAGAAGAGAAAAAGTTGTTGCTGGTAAAGGTGGACACTTTGAAGAATACTGCAGATGCGTTGGCAAAATGTATGAGCTCTGAGAAGTTCTCTTAGTGTAGAGAAATAATGGGTGTTGCAGGGCTGAATCAATGACTAAGATCTCATATGGTCCCTGATGGAAAGAAAACAACAAGTGGGATAATGTTGGGTTGTGTTATATTCTTTTCACGACTAGCCCCAGTAGTTAAACCGAGGGGTTAGAGGGGGGGTGGGTCCTCCCCTTCATTGCATTGGGTGTAGCGGGGGGGTCATAGGGGGGTGGTATCCCCCCTCTATGGGGTTTGCGACAATGCCAAGGGGAATTTTTTTTGACCCTATATTAGATGGGCAAAACTACCTATGGTTTTGTGCATGGATTTCGCACATGGTTTTGGGCACGATGGTTTTCGGTCCATAATATTTTTTAGATCCGGCCAAGGGAACTACGGTTGTGTTCTAATCCAGGGTTAATGGATTGGGGTTTATGGATGCTTCAACATGTATATATATGTATTGTAACATTGAAAGGAACATAATGAAAAATCAATCTGGTAGCCCTGGTTTTTTTATCAAGGGGAAAATCTTTGTGTATATTTGTTTTATGTGTTGTGCTCTCACCATTGTTTATTTTTCTATGTTTAGAATTTGGATGCAAATAATTTATGTTTGGGGTTAAAACCTACATAGAATCACCTCGAATTCATACTCCTAGAATAGTAATTGTTAGCTTCACTGACAAAAGGCCCAAAATGGATCCAAGTATGCCCTTTAGAGTCTCCAAATTTTCTCAAAATCCTCTTAAGGATTGTTCAAAATTGAAATGGTTGAAGGAGGAAAGCCCTTGGAAGGGAAGGAATACACCATCAGGAGGCTCAAAAGACTCCAAAACCATGGAAATTCATTATCGCAGGCTTAAAGTAGGCATTGCACAACTGCTGTTAGATCTGGCCAATCAACGGCCAAGATCTAGGCAGCAAATTGCATATTGGTTGGGCGGAGGTGGCAGTCTAAGGGCAGACACATGACGCTGCCGATCAATGATCGCCGATGATCAGATCAATAGGTCATCAGTGGGGAGCTATGTATATATATTATATATATATATATATATATATATATATATATAATATTATATATATATTATATATATATATATATATATATATATATATATATATATATATTATATATATATATATATATATATATATATATATATATATCTAATATATATATATATATATATAAGGCCGAGGAATGAGCGATCAGCGATTACAATTGGATTGCATCACTGTATCACATCAGTAGAAACCAAAGGGGCAGGGTTTTAACATATACATATGGTGCGACCCAATAGGCGGACTCAAAAGGGTTTCATAGTTAAAATGTATATTGTTTCAGATCCACACCCAGGCATTTTTCAACGTATTTTAACGTATTTCATTGTTTAAATGAAATACAAGGGAAACACAAGACTAGGCCATTTGTGATAGGTGACAATGATTAAGGGTGGACCCAATAGATGCATAGATCATATTTGAGGACTTCTAAAGTTTGGAAGAATCAGAAATAGGTGGTGTTTTACATGTTGCAGCGTTTTTCTGTGTCTAACAGAAAAAATAGTCATTGTTAAAACATTTAAAAGGATAACAGAGACCGCAGAGCCATTCCACCATATAGCAGAGGCCGGAAAGTGATCAGGGAGCATAGATAGCACAACACAACTGAATCAACCCAAAGCAATCGTGGATCCACAACATGACAAACAAAATGATCATGGGGCATCTCTAGCATGAGAGAGCTCCCAGATAATGCAGCAGCCTACCCAAAATATCTGAAAGCCGTTATTCCTCTGCCAGAAGGAGGAAAAACCTCCAAGTCATGCTTTCCTTCAAGGAATCAAATAGTTTATGGATAGATCAGGCAGATTAAGGCTTCGAGCCTTCTAGAGAGCTTAGGAGCATTGTAAACAAGCTATAAATAGCTGTTAGTAAAATGTAACAGAGGTTCAACTTTTGGAAATTATTCCTCCTCTGTTCCTTCAAGCTTCTCATCTTCATTCTAGAAATACAAGCCTCTTTTGCCATGATATGTTCAACATGCATTCCCTTTGTTGTTCTATGCTTGCACTTGAACAACTTGTTCAAGTTTCCTTTGTGTCTAAGGCCAGATAACTGTCATCTTATCTCCGCTTTGAGAACTTAGATTTGAAAGCTTCTTTGCTAGATGTAGCTAACCATTCATATGTTGTCATCTATGCATCTGTGGGTACAGTTAGTATTATCTTTTGTTGCCTGTAGCTAGTCATTCATTTATGTTTATATATGAAATCTGTTGATATAGTTGGTATTCTCCATCTATCCATTAAATCTATAAACTATTAAGAATTAGTGGTTTAAAGCCTTGTGTTGTTGAGAGTGATCATGCATGCCTTGAGTGGGAATAGAACTGAAATGGTCATCTAACTTGATCCAAACCATCATCCATTCCAATAGTTCTAAGAACAATATTTAAGATTATATGTTACCAGGCATCTTCGAGCTACAACCTAGTAGAGTTTCCTGGAGTGCTAACATAATTGGCACCATCGTCGGGGAGAGGAAATTAAAGCTTAGCTTCCCTGGGAGACAACACAAACCCAACTTTGATGAAAGGCAAAGTCTGGGCAATTTTTGGTTGTAATCACCTATCTGGGGACTCTACTGAAGTACAAACCTCTTGGCGACTCCTCTTCATAGTTCTAGCTCAGTTTGTGAGACATATTTAGAAATCCTCAGAAGCCACAAGCTGATTCAGTACCTGACCCTGAAAAAATCATCAAAGAAAGAAAGGCATTGCAGAAAGAAGCATCAGGTTCAGGTAAACCTAAACAATCTTAGCTCTTCAATAAAATCCTACAATAGAACAAATACACGTTGAGAGTATAGCATCTAATACTAGCAGTGAAGAAAAACTCTCAGAGATTTATAAAGCTCCTTATTTTTTAGGTTCTCCTTTTGTTGTAAGCCCAAAGGAAACCTCACCTCCTATCCATCATACTCTTTTAGTCTTATCAGTCACTCCTCAAGCCTCTATCATTCAGACTGTCAGTACTCTTTTAGCCACCACAGTTATGGGAGGCCGACAACCACCTACAAAAATGGAAAGAATCATACCTGCTAGGTATGGACCTCTAGTACTGCCCACTACTTTGAATGCCATGCCTACTGGAGATTATTAGAAGTATATGCCTAAGTTCACTGGGACTGAAGGTGTTTCAGCTGAAGAACATCTTGAATCATTCTATAGCTATGCTGATAACCTGGACATTAGTGAAGATGATGTTCGAATGTGATTCTTTTTCCAAAGCCTAGATGGAGAGGCTAGAAAATGGCTCAGGGAACTGACCCCAAGATCTATAACAGATATTGAGGCCTTAGATGATGCATTCCTAAAGCATTGGGGGGATAAGAAGGATCTCCTTTACTACCACAGTAAGTTTGGAAACTTAAAGAGGGAAAATAGTGAGTTTTTATATGATTTTAATAAGAGATTTAACTACATGTATAGCAAGACACCAGTTGAAGTGAAACCCACCTCTTCCTCTGCCAGACTCATCTATTCCAACGCTTTTGATTCTGACTTCAGTTTACTATTGAGGGAGAGGCAGTGTGCTTCTTTGGTTGATATGCAAGATGCGGCCCTGGAAGTAGAATCAAACATCACGACTGTTGAAAAGCTCAAAGGTAATGCTGATAGAAGGAGACAAAGGGGTGAGCCTTCATCATCTTCAAATCCCAAGATCGATAAAATGGCCAAGATGATAGAGTCATTAGCCTATGAAGTCTCCAAATTAAAGGTTGAGCATAACCCTGGGAAAGGAAGAGTTCCTAGCACCTTTGCTCCTCCAAATCTGAATCCATATAAAGGAGCAAATGAGCAGTTGTAGATTCTGCAAAGAAGCGAAGATGCCCATGAAGACCAGGGCTAAACACCCCTTTTCAAAATGCAGTCATGGAGGAAGAGCTGTTGGAAGAAGATGATGAGATCCATGGTATGGAAGACTGTTGGGTGTGGAGCCTGATTATCTTCTATATTCAAAAGTACCACCATATTGGACCCCAGATCAAAATGGGGGCGGCAACGCCGCCCGTAAAATATTCGCTGCAGGGGGGGTCCAGGGGGGGCCGGCTGCGACCTTTGGGAGCCCCCCCCTGGCAGGGGGTTTCGGGGGTAGCGCCCCCGAAGCTAAAAACAGTTGTAAAATTGCCTTGGAAAAATATAGTAATTTTCTAGTCAATCTGGGCCGTTCATTAGGCAGATGATCTGACGGTAGAACTTATGTTTAGTTTAGGGTTTTTTTCCCTAGAAGGCAACCCCTCTCTTTGTATGAGGGCATTGTATTTGAGGCTGTGTGATAGATGTGTATTCTGTGTGAGCGAGAAACAGAGAGGTGAGACTGTGAGAGAAAACAGAGGATATTACAGCGGATTTGCTGTAGGTTGTGTCTCTTCATTTTGCTGGATAATAAAAAGGA
>APFE031571692.1:39025-67583 GCA_000404065.3 Pinus taeda | reverse complement strand
GTGTGTGTGTGTGTGTGTGTCTATATATATATATATAGATGTATGTATGTATGTATATATTTATATATATCTATGTCTATGTCTATGTCTATATATATATATTCTGTATCGCATCCGCAGAAACCAAAGGGGCATGGTTTTAACCATTGCATATGGTGCGACCTGATAGCTGGACCTGAAAGGGTTTTAGAGTTAAAATGTATATTGTTTCAGATCTGCGCCCAAGCATTTTTCAATGTATTTTAACATATTTCATTGTTTAAATGAAATACAAGGGAAACACGAGACCAGGCCACTTGCGACAGGCGACAATGATGAAGGGTGGATGCGATAGATGCATAGATCATATTTGAGGACTTCTGAAGTCTTAAAGAATCAGAAATAGGTGGGATTTTACATGTTGCAACATTTTTCTGTGTCTAATAGAAAAAAAATCATTGTTAAAAGATTTAAAAGGATAACGGAGGCCACAAAGCCATTCCACCACATAGTAGAGGTCAAAAAGCGATCAGGGAGTATAGACAACGCAACACAACTGAATCAACCCAAAGCAATTGTGGAGCCACAACACGACACATTCAGAACAAACAAAATGATCGTGGGGCATCTCTGGCATGAGAGAGCTCCCAGACAGCATAGCAACCTACCCAAAATATCTTAAAGTTGTTATTCCTCTGTTAGAAGGAGGGAAAACCTCAAAGCCATGCTTTCCTTCAGGGAAAATAATTGAGGAACAGATCAAGTAGATTAAGACTTTGAGCCTTCTAGAGAGCTCAGGAGCATTGTAAACAAGCTATAAATAGTTGTTAGTGAAATGTAACAGAGGTTCAACTTTTGGAAATTATTCCTCCTCTGTACTTTCAAGTTTATCATCTTCATTCTAGAAATACAAGCCTATTTTGCCATTATATGTTCAACATCCATTCCCTTTGCTATTCTATGCTTGCACTTGAACAATTTGTTCAGGTTTCCTTTGTGTCTAAGGCCAGATAACTATCATCTTATATCTGCTTTGATAACTTAGATTTGCAACCTTCTTTGCTGCCTGTAGCTAACCATTCGTATGTGGTCATATATGCATCTACCAGTACAGTTTGTATTCCCTTTTGCTGCCTGTAGCTAGTCATTCATTTATGTTTATATATACAATTTGTTGATACAGTTAGTATTCTCCATCTATCCATTAAATCTATAAACCATTGAACATTAGTGGTTTAAAGCCTTGTGTTGTTGAGAGTGTTCATGCATGCCTTGAGTGGGAATAGAGCTGAAATGGTCATCTAACTTGATCCAAACCATCATCCATTCCAATAGTTCTGAGAACAATATTGAAGATTATATGTTACCAGGCATCTCCGAGCTGCAACTTAGGAGAGTTTCCTGGAGTGATAATAGTAATAACCACCTGCAAATCTTCCCCCTCAACACAGGCTTGCTGACCAGGTACTTGAGAGTGTAGTGATTTGTATTCAATTTGAAATGCGCACCCAACAAATAATGTCAAAAATTCTATAGTGCGTAGACCATCGCCAATCCTTCACGCTTTTTAGTTGAATAATTCTTCTCAGCCTTTGACAATTTCCTACTTGTGAAGGCTATGGGGTGATCTATTTCAACTTTGCCCAGTTGGGTCAATAACACCCAAAGTAATACAAGAGGCATCCACATGCACATGAAATTCTTTCTTCCATCCAGGGAACACCAAAATTGACGCAGTCACCGTCTTTTCCTTTAACACATCCAGACTGTGTTGACACTCTTGATCCCAAAAGAAGGTCACATCCTTCTTTAGTAATTTTTCCTTTGGCACATTATCTATGCATAAGCTTTGATGAACTTTCTATAGTAACCAGTGTACCCCAACATTGTGCTCAACTGCTTTACATTCTTCGAAGCTTTTAAAATGAAAATCACTGCTATCTTCGCAAGATCTACCATTAATCCTTTCTTGTAGGCCACATGACCTAGCAATATCCCATAAGGCACGCAAAATATACACTTCTTAAAATTTAGGGAAATTTGGTATCTGCGACAAGTATCCAACATGAGATGCAGACTTGCAACATGTCATTTTACCAACCAAGACATAGTCTAGTCATCAAAATATACTTCTAATAATTGATGGATGAATTCTTTGAGCGCTGCAATTACAACTCTTGAAAGGATCACGGGCGCATTCTTTAGCCTAAATGGCATTACAGTGTAATGGAAATATCCATGCTCTATCGCGAAGGTCGTTTTACTGCGATCCTCAAGCGTGATCTAAAATCCCCTACTATCCCTTTCAAGTCCAAGAAATTGGTAGGAAACAAGTCCTGGTATTTGTGCAGTAGCTCCATAACTTTATCAATCGTATCTTCATCCCAATAATCCACTATCTTGGAAAACTTAGGCTATGCATCAGATCCAATGTTTACTTGCCTGGTCTTCAAAGGTTCAAACATATCAGGGTTCTCTACTTTAGGTCCTTCAACCTTGCATTTTCTGTCAGTCTCTGGGATATTGATTTTTAGTGGATAGTCACATTGTAGCATCCAACACTTGGCACAACTGTGTACTCTAGTCTAGTTGAACCCACTCTACAGGCTCTTTAAGAGTTCTAAAGATAGCAGCCTTAATTTCCTAAAGTGCTTCATCAATGCACTCGAATCCATCCTCAAAGTTGAAGAAACTTTCCCTCAAGATATCCCATTCAGGCATCCCATGGTGTAGCTCTGTTTCCAAATACCAGTTCATTGGGATAGTATCAAGTGTATGATAGAAGATATGTACCCATTATGGCTGTGGCTCTTCTCCCCAAGCTTTAGTCTGCCGCACCAAGTGTTCGCATGGATCATCCTTTCCATTATATTTCTCAGTCATCCAAGTATTAGCATATCCAAACCACCACTTCATCATCTTGTATTCCTTCCATTCAACGTAGCATTCCTTATGCATACCCCACCAATAGGCAGGTGTAGCATGTAGTGCCAATTGAAGTTCCTAGAAACAATTTTTCTTGGGAACCTCCCTTTCAAACTCATCCAAGAAAATATTAACATCATTTAAGCCTTCATAACGTGGAAGTTTCCTTACCTCCATAGATATGCACTGCAATGATTTTGTCATCATATTGTAATGTATAGTAGAGACCTCATGCAACCTATTACGCCAGTGTTCGAGCTCTTCATCTGTGTCTGAGGTACAGGAGCTATCTCTATCCCACGTGATCTACCCATCTACAATGGGATTGACCCAATCTTCTTTGCATGCAGTAATCTTGTATATTTGATCCAAATCATCGTTCTCCTCATAGTCGCAGACTAGTTCAGTGTACCATGCTCCTTTAGTAGGGTCTAGTGGCACAATAACCCTTAGTACCTTCTTCTCAAATGTCATCTTTCGCTTCTTCCAATTAATTACTGCATCCATGTTGAAGGTCCAATCAATTCCTAGTAGCTCAGTGTAAGGATTGCTAGCATCCACTATTTCAATTACCTCAAAGTTAGCCATTCTCTTGCTCCTTCAATATCCACAACTACCCCATACATGCACCCCATAGGAATGATCCTCTGCTGATTGCCATGCATAGCTGTATAGGAGACCATTGTAGCACATGTCTCCCCATCCTTTCCCATGTCTGCTTCGGGAGTATGTTCACATGAGAACCCAAATCCAATATGACTTGGTCCATTTCATACTCAATGATCTGTGCGGTTAGCCTCATCTCGCACCCGGTTCACTTCTTGTGTTTACCAAGTTTTCTCAAAATGCACTATTCTGAAGGAATCTTAATTTTTCCCATGCAATTATTGATCAGCTCCTAGAGCCCTTCTACCACCTTTTGATCCTGTTGTCACTCATTGCATTATGAGTTTTCAATTGACCAAAGTGCCAAAGAGTAGTTAAGTTTGAAGCCATATTTCAAACCACATAAGCTCTCAGAGCTACATCGAACCTACTCCTTTGCATAGTGCTTGGAACGAGCTTTCCAACGATATATGGAAGTTCAAAAATGGACTTTGGGATTAGAAGATATGACCTGTTGAAGTTTAGGGGTTTTGTTGCCTTTAAAGTGAAGGAGAAAAGCATATCAAAGGTCTAGGAGTGCATCACAAATCACAATTGGCGTTTTTATAAAGTAGCAACAGGGGAGGTCAGAGCAAATATCATGATCAATGATCACCGATATCACATATCGGTAGTCAAAGGCCCATGGAACATAGCATATTAACATTTCACGGTGCAAAGGCCGATATCACATGTCAAATATTGCAGGTGCAAAAGGGTGCACACAAATATAGTGCCATGAAAATCGTTGAATGCTGATAACATTAAAATCTCTAAAATTTGGGCCTTTAGTGTTAAGGCACTAGGAGGGGCCGATTTCACTTAACAAATAAATTCAAAGAAAAACCAAGGGTGGATGGGCCCTTTTCTCTCTCCTCCAAGGGGGCCATGTGGCAGAGTCCTATTAGTCCTAATAAACCCATGTGGTGGCTAACATTAACATGATGTGGTGGTATGGAGAACATGTGGCATGCAAATTTGGCATTTTTCAAGGGTCCTATGGGGCCATATCCGGGTGACACGTGGCACTGATGACATCATCAATCCTATAAATCGACGATTGCACAAATCAAAGTCCCTCCTTCACTGAAGTCACTTCCAACTTGCGATTGCGATATGCAAGACCCCTTCTCGATGTGATATTTTATGTGATGCATTCTATAAACTGTCGCATCCGGGCAATAAAAAAACACTGTGAAAAATGGTAAAAAGGCCCTCTCTCCTATATTGCAATTGTGATATCCCATGTGGGCCCAATCCAGTGGATCAATGATCACAAGTTTCAAGTGGAGATACTGAAGTTGAGCATCAGAAATCACCGATATACGAGATTCTATGTATAAAAGGGAAAAGGTCCCTGGACAAGAGTCTAAAGGTCTAGTGCTTTAGGTCTAAGCACTTGGTTTTAGACCCCGGTCATATGAAGAGAATTACATAATTGGGCTGAAGAAAAGGGGCCTAAAGGGGATCATAACTCGCTTTTTTTGTAATGTTTTTAGTGATAAGTGCCAACACTAGAAAATCCTCCATATTACACCATAATTGTGTCACTAGGCATATCGGGGTGTCAATAGTGTTTTACAAGGATTCTGGGAGGGCGGATGAGTTGGAAACGATGTTCAGAGTGTGTTATCACCATGATGGGTGACCACTCCCTCTTTGTGAAAGAGAAGGAACAAGACCATTAAAGACTGAAAGTGAGAAGGAACCGATTGAGAGAGGATTAGCCGTGATTTAGCAAAAACATGCCTGGACCAGAGGCCAACAAAGAAGAGTGGCATCAAGATATTTTTAGAACCATCATTTTAGTTTCAATGGATTAGTTATGTTTTGTTGTTTTTGATCGCTGTGTTGTTATTCTATTTTGTTTTCAAGAAATATATCTTACTGTTGTAATAATTAGAGGCTACATGCTGAGACAGCTAGTCATACAGACAGTTGTAAAATCTAGCCAAGAGATATTTTTGTAACTGATTTCCTTGCTCCCCCTTTCCTTATAAAAGGGTGGAAGAAACACTTAGAAAAGGTTTTGAATTCTAAAGAAAAAACCACATGTTATTTATGTGATTGTATTACTTCAAGATTTTCACCTTCAGAATATTAATGAAAGGGTGGTGATTCCTACATCTGGTTACTACAGTATGTTTTCCCTTTATTAAATTCCATAATGTTTATGTTTCCTCTCTAAGTTCATGTAATTGTATCTTCCATAAATGTTTCATATGATTTTATAGATTCAGTTGTGTTGAATTGTTAATGCACATGCATGTATGTGGCTTTGATATTATATCTTTAAATTGCACTCCATGAATCATAGCATCCATTTCCCCTTTATCCATTATTTCTACCTATATTCTGACAAGTGTAGAACTCTTGAACCTCTAAGATCTATGTGATAAATATAGAATTCTTGAGGTTTCAAGCTCTATATGATGAGTTATGCTATCTCCCTTTCTTCTCCCATTTCTATGCTAAAGTTGATTAAGCTGTAGGTCCTCGAACTACTCAGCCTCCACTAGTTCATACATATATTCCTGTGAGTTGTATATGTGAAAGAGAACTAGAAATACATGGCTTATGTCCTTGAATGAAGGAACCAACCCATGTAACTTTTTTATTGTATGTATTTAAATATGTGTACAAAATATATATGATGTCTCCGGTTTCTTGAAGATTATATTAGACACATAAAATTTAGATGTTACCAGGCATTGGTATTGTAAGCAATCCAAGCCTGTCTTTGGAAGTGGCAACATATTTTAGCACCATTGCTGAGGAACGTATTAAAGGATTTTTCCCCTGGGATACGACAAGTTGAGCACTCTTTTTTTAGGTGAGAAAAGACATTTTGATTTCATCCTTATCACCTTGGGGACTCCACAAATCTAGTTATCATTTATCATCATGGCTTTGAGAAAGCCTCACACTCGCTCAAATACTTCTCAGCAAAAAACCCCTTCTGTATTTGACCGAGAGAAATTAATTTTCAAGAGAGTTTGGAAGGAGAAAACTCCTACTACCTATGCTACTATCTCATCATTCTTTGAAGCCTCCTCTTCCAGCTCCCAACACATTGTCATCCACTACTCAGATTTTACTCCTAGGGTCCTTAGATACCCTGCAAAAGATGATCTAGAGCATCGTGTTCCCAAATTAGAGATAAAAGAGGAATAAATTTCAATTACAAATCCTTTCGTTTCATTTCCTCCTCCTCTTGAGATTGGGAAAGGTAAAGAGATCCTCAATAACAACAATATTCACATTGCTCACAATCTAGCTACTCCAACCACTATGGTTTTGACCCAAGTTTGTCCTGTAAATATTAATCCTCCTCCATTAATCCAAATGGTTGTTCCAAGTTTCTTACTGAATAAATATGCCCCTCTTGATATATCAACCCCTAAGTGTTATGCCTTGGGACTACCTAAATCTTTTTCCTAGGTTCAATGGGGAAGATGAAAGCACTGCACAAAGACACATTGAAACCTTCTTTGATTTTGTTGAGAATCTAAATGTAGAACAACTAGATGTGGTCATGAGACTCTTTGTGCAATCCCTTGATGGAGAAGCCATAAAGTGGTCTAAATCCCTACCCAATGCATCCATCAACACCTAGGAAGAACTCGAAAACTCTTTCACACAAAAGTGGGGTGAACAAAGGGATCACGAGTATGTCTTCACAAAGTTAAATTCTATAAGGAAGAAGCCAGAAGAGGATATATCAGAATTCATTAAAATATTCAATAAGAAGTATAATAACTTACATGTTGATATAAAGCATCCTTAAGCTATAGCTCATGTAGTATTTGTGGGAGTGCTTGAGTTTGAATTTGGATTTACCCTAAGGGAGAGGAGGTCTTGTATTTAGATCAACTCCAAGTGGATTCTCTTGGTTTGGAAGAAAATTTCACCTCTGCAGGAAAGTCAAGAGAAAAGAATGAACCTCATGAGAAGAAAATGGGGAAAGAAGAAGCATCCTCCTGCAGTCAAGGTGAAGAATTACCATATATGAAGTGGGAAGAAATGGATAATCTCATTAAGAGTTTATCGCACAAGGTGGTGAAGCTTGAGATTGAGAACAAGAGTCTCCTAAAATAGAATGCTCAAGGTAACAACCGAGGTTATAACCCATAATACAGAAGGCCACCATTGCAGATACTCTAAAGGGAAATAAAAGACCAATTTGATTAGGTCCATCCTCCTCTATATTTAGAAGATGATCCTTGTGAGCAACCACCGGATACACATGAGATGCAGGGAAACTTGTATTCATCCTTCTCTAAAGAGGAACAGGAAAACATGGCTCACCATGAGATGTGCCATGATAAAGAAGCAACAGTAAATAAGACAGACATAGGGGATTACTGTAAACAATTTACAAGTTTCATACAAGCACAATCACATCTAAGGTATGATCTCCTATCTTCAAAAAAGAGGTCGAAGAAACCTAAACAACAAGAGGAAAGTGCTCCCAAATATATTCCCCTAGTTTTAAATAAAGGAAAAGAGAATCTAAACCCCGACCCACCCAAAGTAAAAGACTCCTTAAATAAGGAATGCAATAGCTCTGAGGAATACACAAAAGAGAAGGCACCCATTCTAATAAAATCTATCAATGATAAAGAAAGAGAAGTAGATATAGGAGGCGTAGAAAAGGGCCAGTCTACATTTAGTCTTCAAAAGGAGCCAGTGTTAGCTTAGGGGGTCCCGACCTAGTTTCAAAGTTAGCTATGCCAACCAACAAAACCCTACACTTCTGGCCCTTTCGGCAACAACCCATGTAGCATAGGCTACAGTCTCACCCGAATCTATATTGAGGGATGCAAGAACCAAGTTTCCACATCTAGAGACTAGTGTGATGTCCTTCAGTTCTTGGATCTGCCTCTATGAAAATCGATAGACTTCTAGGAATTGTTACTGTAACTCAGTAAAGCGGCCTTTAGACCTTCATGAAGGTCCATGATCATTCTTTAAAAAACTTAAACAATCGATTTATCTACTTACATGCATAAAAAAGTAACCCTAGATTGGATTTCACGTAGATCTACTTAATTCATTAGAACACATAAGAGAATTGGCCTATAAATTCACATAAGTGGCTAAGTATTCATTGAACACGTCTTTAAGATAGATCTAGTAAATTCGTGTAGCATTGAATCATTATTTCATAAAACATGTCATTAATCAGGAGCATATAATATAAACAAGTACAATGGAAATACTCAATAATTCTTCCAAAAACAGTCTTTATTGATCTTCAATTCACTAATTACATACTCTTCTTACCCTATGGACATAGTTGTAGGGTTCTGCACACTCAGCTGTAGGAGCCTTCCCTTCTCTATATAAGCACAGGAAGCAGAGCCTTCTTGCCTTAGCTCTTGCCCAAGACAACAAAAACTCTTCAATGTCCCCAATTCTATATCAAACTTCTATCTTCACTTAATTCATCAACAACTTACTTCTAGGACTCACTAAGACTCAACTATTTATAGCTTGGTTCATACAATACCATGGCCCCTGGCTCATGGGTGAGTCTTCAAAACCGACCAAAAATAAGGGGCCAAGGCCCCTTTGACTCTAGCTATATGCACACTCAATTTCCACATATTGTGGAGACTTTACATCTTTTACAAAACTTTATACAAAATTTGGGTTAACTAACCCAAAATTGACCTAAGAGATCCCATCCTAACAGGCCCCCAACATAAATATCATGACTCGCCCTCGTGTCACTCCACTGGTTGTTCCATTTTCTGGTAGAGTTCGCTAAATGCCTTGGTCAGAGCATGAAGCTCTGCGGTGCTCTATTCTGCTGCTTGCTGGACTTCCTAGACCAATTTCTCTATGGTTGGCCCCTCTACTATTAGTTGCATAGTCATCTATGTCTGCTGCATTGCCTTCAGCTTCTCATGAATGGGTTGTGAAATCTAGAAGGCTTCCTCTGTCCAAGGCTCAAGTCGTGCGTTGAGTAAGGACTTCTTCTTCTGCAATTCTTGTATCTGTAGCAATTTTTCTTTTCCTTCCTATAAGCGCACGAAGTGTTGGATTGGCGCCAATGTTCACGTTATCATACTGATCTCATTGTACTATTGTTGCGCTTCCCCAATTTATGTGTTCAACTGTTGTAGTGTAGGATCCTCATGCACGATATCCCATAGGCCCATTGCCTGAGTTAAGAGTTGGTCGTATCCTTGTACTGTGATGTCTAGTTGGGCCATGGATTATTTTATCACTGCTCCTCTTTGTCCCTGATCCTCTGGTGATGTAGTCAGATGCAACTTCAACTGTAGCTCAACTATTTACATCCTCATATTGAAAGTCACCTTCTCGACCTTTTCCTTTGATGCGCACACTCCAACAACCAATTTCCTCACTTTAGCAGAGGCCTCTGCATCTTTGAGTATATTGAGCTTAGGAATGGAATTGTAGCACTTCTCAATTTCTATGACCAAATTCTCATGTTGTGTCCATAATTCGTCCTATTCCTTAAGCACCTAAGTCTTTTCTGCGAAAAGCTACTCATTGTTGACTCTAAACTCACTGGCGAAAGTGAGTGCGTGATGCTCTCTTATTTTCAATTCGCCAGAGACTTCCTAATGAAACTCATGAAGGGTCTGAAGTGGTAGCACAACAAGGTTCGGCACCATATTCTTCACTTTATTGAGCATTATAATATCCTCATCTGATTCTACATGGATTGACCCTTCTAGTAAAGGAAAGAATTTTAGATATAGAGGCCATTCAATCTCTGAGATTACACTTCATCCCTATGTCAGGATCACCTGCGCGTTGCTCGCCTTCTTGACATCCACCTAAATTTTTCTCACCTGGAACTACAACTCGCGCAAATCCTTCTGGATGCTCCCTAGCATCTGCATGTATTCCTGCTCAAATTGCTGCAACACCTCTGTCGTTGTGTCCTGAATCTTGTCGATGATCTCATCAAGATTATCCTCCGTTAGCACCATGGGATCGATATGCATCAATTTTTCAGACTTTTTTTTTTTTGATGTCCACCTTTTTACACCTGCATGTGCTTCCTCCGGATGAAAGGAGTGCTTTTCTTCTCACCGCCACCTCCTCCCTGCTCTAACAACTCTTGCTCATCAGTGTGGTGAGAAGCAGACTTCTCACTCTCCTCGTCATCCTTATATTCTCTTTCTATCTGTGCTTTTGTAGTACACTCCTCCTCCATACGGGTCTTCTTTGCAGCTACCTTAGCATCCTCCTTCTTTTGCTCTTCCAATGTGTGCATAACTTTTTGAGTAGCTTCCTTCCACTTTTGCGCAGCAGACCTTTCTACACCTGTGCTTTTTCTGGCATCTAACTCTGTAGGTATGCACCATTCCTAAGGCCAAAGCCCCACAACTTCCTTGATATCTTTATCTGTCACCATATAAGGCAGCGGGTTCCATTTATGATCAAGGTCTCTACGTGCTTTGATCGAGACCCTATGAAAATTGGCTTTTAATTCTACATAAGCCAATGGCTATGAGAACAAGGTGGGAGACAACCTTGGCCACTGATTAACCACCATGTGCATGTCCATATCCATTAAAACCAAAAATATCTTAGTTTCTTTAATACACCCTGGATCTTTTGTGGTCCACAATGAGGCAAACCACACTGCCTCGGGAAATTCTTCTTTGTGTGGAGTAAATTGGCTATCCTCCAGTAACCTCCAGGCAACCAGAATGATTGACAACAATATTCAGGCATAATGAAATGACCTGCTCTCCTCCTAGGCCTCTCAGTAGTTCACGAGGACAGAGATACTTGGCCCAGTTGTATTGTACCACCTTCACGCACTGAGATGTGAGTGATATGAACGACATTGGAACTTCATTTGCACGACATTTTATCATTAAATTTCCTACTAGAATCTAGGAAACCAAATGTACTACTAGGTATGAGATGGATGTGATAGAGTATCCCTGCGACTTTTTGATCAGGCCAAATTCCTTCTTCATCTTATCCGTCAACTCTTTTTCTTCGCTTTTTCCTCCAAACTCTTTAGCAGGGTTCACCCCTTTGTAAGGTAACTTTGTGATCCTCTACATCAACATGTATATGATGGGGATAGGTCACCTATCCATAAGCACCCATCATGCACCAGTGCAAGGAGCTGGCATACACAAACCGTGTTGATGGGGGAGCGATGATAATGCAGTACTAACAACAGATTGAGCAACCCTGACTGCTCAACAACACGGACCCACTTCAAGGGCTCCAACATTGTAATACCTGTATCAAAATAGTAAATTTTCTGCATATGCTTGTGAGCCGTCAAGTGTGGAAACCTTTCATGGTTCGTGAGGTCCCAATCCTCCATCTTAAGCAATGGAAGGCGCACTGGCTAAGGACCTTCGAACACGACCTTATTAGGAAACAAAGGTGTCAAAATTACAAATTTTGTTGAATCAGGATCCTTCATTACTTTATTTTTTCCATTCCATGGAGGGATATACTCAGGAAGCCTCATCATAGGCTCCACCCCTTTAGCATCAACATCTTTGATACCTTGGAATTCTTCCTCTTCTAGGTCCACTATTTTTTCTGGTTGCTTATCCTTTTTCTATTTCTGTTGTGGCTTTATATGCTTCCTTGGTGATATGCACACTAGCACTGACTTCTTTTTTTCTTTCGCAGTTGGTTGTTTTTCTTTCAGGGTGGGCTACTTTTATTTTGTCACTATTTGTTTTGGCCTAGGCGACCTCGGCCCCATATGCACAAAAGGCGTAGTCTACATACTAGATACATTTAGACCTAGCGTGTCAGATACAATGACTTATGAACTTAGGGCTTCAGTGGGGTAAATGGTAGTCATTAATTCCATAAATAACTCTTGGGATATCAGAGAACAGGTCGCGAGTGACATAAATTATTCCCAGAATGCTCGACTCATATGCGTCAGACAACAAAAGGCTCCAAAAATTCTCAAAATGCAAAGTGTTCTCTGTTGGACCAACATGCTCAATTTATAGGGGGATTTGAATTCAAATCTAATCATTCCACCCAAAATATGATAATAAATGTTGCTTTGGCAGTAGATCTTCAATTTTTTTTCCTTAATTGCCACCTCCCTGCTCCGCTTAACTTCTTTCTGGTCGTCCCATCATGAATAGTAACTCCAACGGTCATTTTCTTGGTGGGCTATGCAATACCTTTCCTTGTCACGCAGCGACTTGAGTGCAACTTCATCTGGTGCATCCTCATAAATTTTCACATAGCATGCTCGCTACCTGGTCCTTAATGTAGTTTATAGTCTTGTGCTCCCTTAAAATTACCTGGAGCACTAAGACTCTCTTGCTTCCATATAGTCATTGCACAGGATCCCCCATATACAGCTTCAACTTGCTTCCATTCACTTTTCTCAGGAAGGGTTCCCCATTCAGCTTCACGAGCTGAACTGCGCCACCATCCATAATTTCCTTTACAATATATGGTCCTACCCAATGCATCTAGAATTTACCTGGAAATTTAGTGAACTTACTATCATATAACAACACAAGATCATTTACATTGAATGCGTGAAGCTTGATATGGCGATCATGCCATGCCTTTTCACGCTCCTTCTGTCGTTATTGGCGGAATCCTGCAAAAAATCAGTCCTCCTATAGATCCATGAGCTATACAAGCCATTCTTCTAAGTCCTTGTGATCTGCCATATCCGTCAAAGCTGCTATGCCTAGACTCAACACAATGTATTCCATCGGCATCACTACTTCGACACCACAGACCAATCTGAACAACATTTATCTTGTCATCTTCTTATAGGTTTTCTTATAGGCCCATAGCACTACAGGTACACACAAATCCCAATCATTCCACTACGTGTTACATATCTTTAACAGCATGTTCTCCAAAATTTTGTTAAAATCTTCAACTGTCCCATTTTCCTGTGGGTGATACGGTGTACTCTTTTGATGGTAGACCTAGAATTCCTCTGTCAACGCACTAATCATTTCATTAAGAAAATGTGTACCCCTATCACTCATCAAGAACTTCGGGCATCAAAACCTCATTAAGACTTGTTCAAACAAGAACTTTGCTGCCCTAGCCCCTACACAATCCTTTACTGGCTATGCCTCCTCTCATCTGGTTAAATATTTTGTCACTATGATAATGTAGCGCACGCCTGTTTTCTTTCCAGGGGGTTGAATTGGTTCATTAAAATCAATTGCCCACTTTTCAAATTCTTGCAAAGATACTTGAGGATGTAGTAGTAGCTCATCCCTTCGTGACAGTCTGCCAGTCCTTTGACATGCATCACACACCTTACATTATGCTTTGGAATCTTTGTGCAATGTTGGCCACCATAACCCTATGCGCAAAGTCTTCTGCGCGGTGGCTTTTCTTGCATAGTGGCCTCTCATAGCTCCTCCATGAGCCTCAGTGAGGATACCAACATGCTTGAAGTCTGACACATATCTCCACAATATCTCATCTCCACCCATTTTTTACAGATGTCCCGCAATGACCAAAAAATCGGTTGTGCACACTACTAATTATTTCTCCTACTGACTTGTATATCCTTCATGTGCGATCTCTATAGTTAATAAGTGAAAAATATCACCAAAATGGTTATCAAATATATGCACCGTAAAGAGCTGCGCATCAGGCAACTATTTCAATTCTCGACAGACGGTTAGGTCCAACATTCAACCTTCCTAGCTTCACAATGACTTCAAAGTCATACTCTTGCAATAATAACAACCATCTGTAATTTTTGCCCCCCAACATAGGCTAGTTGACCAGGTATTTTAAGGTAGAATGATCTGTATACATCTTGAAATTCCCTCCTAACAGATAATGCCTAAATTTTTGTACCACCTAGACCATGGCCAACCCCACGTGCTCAGCTGTTGAATAATTTTTCTCGGCCTTTGATAACTTCCTACTCGCAAAGCCTATTGGATGGTCTAGTTCTCATTTACCTACCTGAGTTAGCACTTCTCCCAGCCAATGCAAGAAGCATCCCCATGTACATGAAACTCCTTTTTGCAGTCGGGAAATACCAAGATTGGTGCAGTTACCATCCTTTCTTTCAACATATCTAAGTTGCGCTGACATTCTTCATCCCAACAAAATGTTGCATCCTTCTTGAGTTGTTTTTCAATGGGCATGGTAATTTGAGCATAAGCTTTGATGAATTTTCTATAGTATCTCATGTGTCCCAGCGTCATGCGCAGTTGCTTGACGTTCCTAGGGGATTCCAAGTTCACAATCATTGCAACATTTGCAAGGTCGACCATTAATCCTTGCTTGCAAACAACATGACCCAGCAAGATCCCAAAGGGACACAAATATACATTTTTTCAAATTCAGCACTATCTAGTACCTTAGACATGTATCCAACATAAGGCGTAGACTTGCTACATGGGGCTTCACCAAGCCAAACACCATCCAGTCATCAAAGTACACTTCCAGGAACTTATGAATGAATTATTTGAACATTTTTATGACTATGTAGGAAAGTATTACAGGTGCATTCTTCAATCCAAATGACATAACAATGTACTGAAAGAAACCCCGCTTTGTCACGAAGGTTGTTTTGCTTCTATCCTCTGGGGAAATCTTAATTTGATGATACCTAGAAAATCCATCAATGAAGGAATAGGCCTCCTGCCCTCCAACATTGTCTAACACTTCATCTGTAAATGGAATCAGAAATGGATCATGAACAAAAGTATCATTAAGCTTTCACATATCTATGCAAATCCTTATTTATCCTTTTTGTTTCTTCTCTTGGACCACCATCAGGCTCACCCAATCAGAGTCCTCAATAGGTTCGATAATGGTTGTCTCCAACATTTTATCGAGGTCTTGGAGAACCTTTTCCTTATACTTAGGGTTAAGGTGATAAGGCCTTTGTTTAATAGGCTTTTCATCTAGCTTCAATGTGATCTTCATATTTCCCAAATCACCAATTATACACTTCAAATCTGAAAACTTAGTGGGGAAGAGATCCTAGTATTCATGAAGTAATTCAAAAACTTTGTCTATTGTAGCATCATCCCAATAGCCTCCAATATTTGTGAACTTTGGTTCTTCTACAGTTCCAATGTTTACTTTCTTTATTTTCAAAGGTACATACATGTCCGGGTTCTCTACTTGTGGGCCTTTGACTTCGCAATGCCCTTCTGTCTCCAGAATATTGATATTCCTATGGTCATCTCCCTCCTCTTCAGTGGTCACATTATAGCATTCCAATGCATGGCGTGGCTAGGTGCTCTAATATGGTTGGGCCCATTCTGTAGGTTTTAACCCCATACAAAAATTTCCTGCATATGAATTCTAAAACACAGAAAATAAACAATGTGAGATCATAACACATAAAACACATATACACAGAGATTTTCCCCTGGATCCCAAAACCGAGACTACCAACTTGATTTTTCATTATGTTCCTTTCAATGTTACAATACATATTTATACATGCCGAAGCATCCAATACCATGGACCAAAAACCATCGCGTCAAAAAACCATGGACTGAAAACCATCACATCCAAAACCATGTGTGAAAACCATGCACAAAACCATAGGTAGGTCCGCCCAACCTAATATAGGGTCCAAAAAAAAAATTTCCTAGGGCGTTGCCATAGACCCGTAGAGGGGGGCTACCCGCCCCCCTCAAATCCCTTGGCTAACTATGTCGGCTAGTTGTGGAAAGTATATAACACAACCCAACACATTATGTAGGTTCCTTCGATGTTCTGAATATAACTGCTTTAATTCCTTACAACGCTTCATCGATGCTTGCAAATCCATCCTCGAAGTTGAAAGTTAATAAGAATCCTTCCTTCAATACATCCCATTCTACAGTTCCATGATGGAGTTCAGTTTCAAGGTACCAGTTCATGGGGATTGTATCCAAGGTATGAAAAAATACGTGTACCCATTTTGGCTATGGTATTATTCCCCATACCCTATTCCATTTTTCCAAGTGATCGCGTGGATCATCCTTCCCATTATACTTCTCATTCATTCTAGTATTAACATGCCCAAATCATATCTTCATCATTTTCCTATAATATCGCCATCTAGAATAATTATCCTTATGCATGCCCCAACATCGTGCGAGGGTAGCACACAGCGTCAACTCCAATGCTTGGAAGCGGTGGTCTTCATGGACTCCATGCTCAAATTCATCTAAAAACATATCTACATCAGTCAAACCATCATAATACGGTAACTTTCTTACCTTCGACGAAACACAACAAAGCGACTTCGTCATCATATTGCATCGTAATCTAGAAACTTCATGTAAGTGATTCTTCCAATTCTCTAATTCCTCGTCTGAATCAGAGGTGTAGGAAATTTCCTAGTCCCAGGCATTCCATCAATCTACCGTTGGATTGATATAGTCCCGATCTCATGTTTTTATCTTGTATATTTTCTCTATCTCATCATCATTTTCCATGTAATCGCAGACTAGTTCAGCATAGCACACCTTGTCTGTAGGATCTAGTGGCAGTATAAATCTAAGTGACTTTCTTTCAAACAACATTGTCCTTTTCTTCAGATTAATGACCCTATTCATATCGATAGACCAGTCGATTCCTGGGAGCATAGGGTAGGGATTACTATCATCAACAATTTCTATAACTTCAAAGTCCGCTACTACACTTGTACCTTCAATATCAACCATTACTCTATCTAAGCATCCTATGGGGATGATTTTCGATTGATTCGTCATCTTCAGTTGAATTGGAGACCACTACAGTACAGGCCTCCCCATCCTTTCCGTTATCTGCTTCAATATGACATTTGTATCAGAACTTAAATCCAAAATGACCTGGTCCAATTCATAGTCACCTATCTACATCATTAGGCGCATCTCTCACCCTATGCATGCCTTATGCTTGCCGATTTTTCTGATCACGTGCTGCTCCGAAGAAGTCGTTTCCTTATTGATGCACTTGTCTATTAGGTCCTGCAATCCTTCCACAACCTTCCTGTCATGCAGTAACTTTATGTAGGTATCCAAATAGGTAGTGAGTATGGAAGGATCAACCTCTGATGGTACACTGGTTTCTTGCATCTTCTTCAGGCTTCCCAAGGTGGAGGCCTTAGCGAAGCTCTTTTTGGTTTCCATGAATGTTTCCTTAGCACGATTAAGATCAAAGCTAGGTTCCATCTCCAGATATTTTTGGACCCATCCATCTTCTTCAGGTTGCTTACCTTTATCGACACTAGTTATCATACCGCTTCATAGCACGATATTAATTCTCTGAACCTCCTCACGGGTATCAGTCCTCATCATTTGTAAATTCTGTATAGGCTACTGGGGCTATGGTTTATTCTCTTGCATCTTAGCTATTAACACCATACATTCTTATATGGCATGGTCAAACTATCTCCAATATTGACACGAAGGGTGTGTAGGATTTGGGAAATCTCGCGAAAAGTCCTAGATGTCCACGGTTGTAGCAAATAATTTGACCATGACCTCTACCTAGTCCTCCTCCTCGACCTCATCCTTGGGCTTGAAAACCTCTGTGCGCTCCTTTGATGCCTTGATCTTGAGGCCGAGTCTCTACTTGCATATGGTAAGTAAGGGTTCTTTCCATCATCAGCTCATAGCTTTGACAATGGTGCTCATCATGGCCCATAGACTTGCATAAATTACAAAACAATTATTGAGGTGTTTGAACAAACTTATGAAGCAAGTGGCAATTATCCATCACATTTTTCCCAGTGACATGACAAATGCCACACCATAGCACAACCCCCATTCTCAGGCCTGCTAGAGCCTCTGGCTTCAGAGGAATTGGCTCCCCTCCTATAACATAATTTGTGTACATGGGGCAATGATGTTTATCAAGCCCGTGGCCCTTTCACTTCAAACACAAAAATTATGTGTGCATGTCTGGCTTAGTCTCCTTGTCTTTATTCAAACTCTGTAATTCTAGGTGTAGGCTTGCTAACTATGAGTGGATCTTCTATATCCCTACGTTTGTATCCTGAATAGGTGATGTGTGCAGCCTCATCGTGATATCCAAGGCTTCTGCCCATGTTTCTATCTTCTATTGTGATAGAGAAATTCTAAAATGGGGTGAAAGCAATGCGATAAACCAATCGCGATGCTGCCTATCTGATATCTACATGTTAGCCTATCTGATCTGGCACTTCAACCTAGGATCAAAGTCCCAAGGCACCTCCTCAACCTTCATCATGATCTCTTTAAATTAAATCACTAACTGTGAGCTATATTTAGGCTTACTAAACTCTTTGTTCAAAGTCATATGAGTTTCTGCTAGCGATGCACAAGGATTGTTAGCACAATACTTAATGTACCAGGTTAGTGCGTGATCCTACAAGGTGGTAACCAACTGTGCCTTCTTTATATTATCATCGGTGATTTGTTGCATTGTCCATACAAAATTCGCCGCAAACCAGAACTACTCTAGATCTTCACTTCCTATTCCCTTGAGCATTGACATCTTCATTGCCTTTGCCATGTTGAATGGTGGTGGTGGAGGTGGAGGTGAAGGTCAAGGTTGATTGGATGGATGATGTGTTCTAGGAATACCCTGAGTTATTAGCTGAACAACACTTCGTGGCATAGTCTTCACTGCCCCTTCGTCATCACTTGAAGGAGGTCCAATCAATTAGCTATACTCTGGTCCTAATTCTGCGCGATATCTAAAGAATCTTCCACTTCACGTAGCTCTGAACATCGAGGTAATGGCATTACCCTCTTTTCACATAATAGAATTTTAATACAAGTATTTAATGACCTTAAATACTTACCTCATGGTCTCTTGAAGAATATTCGATCTACTTCACTATAGCTGACTAAGGTGTCAACTACAAATTCCATAACAAGTCCTCCTAGAATTCGATCAAGCCAATGATTGATATCTTGCACGATCTTGTTTTCAGAGGCTTCTAGTCGTCACACCAATTTTTGGGTCCACGCTATAGGGTATCGAGCTTCCACTTTCCTTAACTGTCTATCAGCTTAGCTAACAACTCGTATAGTTCAATTGGGAAAGTGAAAAAGAAGATTTTTTGTACCTCTGTATACAAATATATATTCAACCAATCCTCCTTTGACATGCACGGATTCTTGTTTTTTTGAGCTGTGAACTCATGATGCTTTTGAGTTAATCAATTTTCAATTTATTTCTTGGTCAGATTCCAATGATGCGACATCACACATCTCTTCAAGTAGATCCTGATCTTGGCAATAGAACCATTTGTTGGCTTAGGGGGTCCTTACCTAGGTTTAGAGTTAGTTATGCCAACCAACAAAAACCTAAAATGCTAGCCCTTTCAGTAACAACCTGCATAGCACAGGCTGCAATCTCACCCGAAGTATTGGGGGATGCATGAACCAAGTTTCCGCATTTAGAGATTAGTGTGATGTCCTTCAGAACCTTGGATCTGCCTCTGTGTAGATCGATATACTTCTAGTAATTGTTACTGTAACTCAGTAAAGCGGCCTTCGGACCTTCACAGAGGTCCACAATCAGTCCTTGCAGACCTTAAATAGTTGATTTACCTACTTACATGCATCAAAAAGTAACCTTAGATCGGAGTTCGTGTAGATCTACTTAATTCGTTCAAACACATAAGAGAATTGGCCTATAACTTCATGGAAGTGGCTAAGCATTCATTGCACACATTGTTAAGATAGATACAGTAAATTCGTGTAGCATTCAATCATTATTTCTTAAAAATGTCATTAATCGGTAGCATATAATATAAACAGATACAATGGAAATACTCAATAATTCTTCAAAAAAGGTCTCTATTGATCTTCAATTCACTGATTATAGGCTCTTCTTACCCTGTGTACACAGGTGCAGGGGTCTGCTCACTCAGCTGCAGACTCTACCCAAGCCTCCTACGCACTCAGCTGCAGGAACCTTCCCTTCTCTATCTAAGCGCAGGAAGTAGAGCCTTCCTACCTTTGCTCTTGCCCAAGACAAAAAAAACTCTTAAATGTCCCCAATTATCTATCAAACTTCTATTTTCACTTAACTTATCAGCAACTTACTTCTAAGACTCGCTAAGAATCAATTATTTATAGCTAGCTTAATACAATACCATGGCCCACGTCTCATGGGTGAGTCTTCAAAACTGACCAAAAACAAGGAGCTAAGGCCCCTTTGACTCTAGTTATCTGTGCGCTCCACTTCCACATATCGAAGAGACTTTACAACTTTTACAAATTGTATACACAATTTGGGTTAACTAACCCCAAACTGACCTATGGGATCCCATCCCAACAGCTTGAAAAGTTAAAAATTCTTTTTTCTCTAATTGAAATGCTAACATAGTCCAATTATAAATCCCAAATCTCTCAATTCCTACTTCCATCCACCTCAACACCAACTTGTGACTGTCTAAAACTTCAAGAAGAAAGATGAATGGTTGTTTTTGGGCCTCATGTTGAAGAACTTGATCCTTCCAATGCACCCTTCTATGTGACCCTGGTAATTCATGACCTTTTATTGAACAAATTCATGTTGGACTCTAGAGCCTTGCATAACCTTATGCCCTTATCTGTGATGGAAAAAATTGGTTTGCAGATCACTAGACCCTACAAGGACCTATAATCCTTTGACTCTAAGAGGGTAAAATGTGTGGGAATGATAAAATATCTGGTGGTAAACCTAGCTCAGATCCCTGTGAAGAGCATAGTGATGTGTTATGTTCCTATACCAATAGATGTCATAATTTTTGAATGGATGAGGTCAAAACTATAATATGTACATAACTTTGCTTTCTGCAAATGTTTTCCATATTTGCAAAAAGTCAAAAAAATAAAAAAGGTGAAGAGGGTATGTCCTAAAAGGAAAATCAAAGGACAAAAAGAATGAAAATAGGTAAAAAAAAAGATGAAAAGTGAACCCCAAAGAAAAAGGAAAAAACCAGGAAAGTGTGCCAGTGCAAAATGCCACTACTATTTTATTTTGTACAATAATGATTGTGTGCAACTTGTTATTTATGCCACAATCCATGGTAACCAAATAGTTTAATCTTGGTTATTCCATGTTTTCAATTTCATACTTAGAGATAGAAAATAAAATTTGACCAAACTGTTTAATCTTGGCAGATAAGTAGATAGGTAGAGTAAATAAAAAAGGAGCTCAATAGTTTAATATGAGCCCTTGGATGTAATAAGGATAGATTTAGATAGATTTCTATTGTAAAAGAAAAGAAAGGTTTAATAAGGGTTTTCTAGTTTAAGTGCACCCTAATAAAGAGTAGAAAAAATGGTAGGATGAGTAGATGGGTAAGTAGTTGGATGGTTGTAGAATTATGGTGATTTATCTTGTCATTTACTTTCATCATCAAACTGCTTAAAATATGGATGACAATGGAACACTTACAAAGTCAAGTGATTAATTCCCCCCCATTAATTTCACTTTCTTTCACTAATTTCCCACAAGCAAAAATCAAAGTGCCTAAAAATTTAAGTTAAAGGGGCTCAAAGAATTTCTCTGACTTCTGGAGGGACTGAACCCTTGACCCAATAACTTATAAGGTTTAGGTACTACAACCCCCTTTCAAACATTCACTCCCTCCATAAACATTAATCTCACCTAAAAATCCCTTCTCCTAAGGTGAAATTACCATTTACCTTGGGAAAGTAATAAACCTTACCTAAAACCCCCTTTGTTTACACAAAAACCCACAAAAAGCATTAAGTCTAAATTATGATGTGCAAATATGGATGTATAAGTAAATAGCAATACATTATACTTAGCACAATTTGTTTTTCCTCTTCCGTTTTCATATTAACTTTAACTTTTATTATATTTAACTCCTGCAAAATGAACCCCTTTCCTGTATAAGTTAATGAAAATCCCAAATGTTAAATATCCCGCCCCATGGTTTGAAATATATACCATATTAGTAAATAATTAAATGGATTAAATAGTTGATCTGTGACTAATTAAGAGCCTTAAACCCCTGCCAAACCAAAAAGGATTAATTAATCAAACACTGATTAATTAATAACTTTCCTCCAATCATATCACCCCCGACGTCATTAAGCTGCCCTAACCCGCAATTAAAATCCCATCGGGCCCCTCCATTAACTCCCCGATCAAATCACACTCCCGATCACCGTATGATCTAACCCCTTCAGATCTAACAGTTTTTGCTCATATTGGGAAACCTCCATTGTTGACCTTTACCCACCCGACGTGAGCAGTTTTACTATCCACCCCTTTGCTACGTGTCACCCAATGAATGGCATCATGCGGACCTCTCCCAATACCGCCAAGTCCCCAAAAGTGGTGCTATAGAGTCCGCTCACCACCTCCACTACATGAAAAAATGTCACCTCCGTCAGTTGGCGCTAACTGTCGTTTTTCATTATACCTGCCAAAATCATTGACTTTGTAAATAAACCAAAAATATTCATTTTTTTCGTTTTTTACCAAGAAAATAACCTTCTGTTCTCCATGCGAACACAAAGTACGTTCAAGTTGTCAACCTACTACCAATCGTCAACCTTCCACAACCGTTGAACTCCAAACTACTGTGCAGACTTGTGTGCCTCCTGCAAAAAGTGCACAACCACCATTTTATCATTCAAACAACTGAAACCAGGTATTTACCCTATTTTCAATTGAGCAACCCTGTTTTCGTCCCAAACCTAAACTATGTTGCTTTGAAAATTAAGTAATTTAGTATGCTAAGTTGTCTGATAATCCTGAAACACTCTGAAATACACCAATTGTGTCTAATTTCCTTGGAATCCTTTGCCCCCATCTTTGAATTCATAAGAACCAAAGATGGAAGCCCCAATTTCTTTGAATGTCATGCCAGTTACTACTCCCCATAGAGATTTAGACCATCTTCCCCTAGCTAACAAAGATTTTCAGATTAAAGACCTCATCTTTGAAGAATCCCCTTTGAAATTACATTGCATACACCGAGATATCTACTTGAACCACGCAGATAAGATAGGCCTCTGGGAATCAAATCTACCCAAATATCAATTCCTCAACATTCACGTCTTCCCGGAGATTGTTCACTACTGTCATGCAAATTATGACCCTGTCATGAGAGATGTAATGGCCCCAGATCAGAAAGTCTTATTTAACCATCACTCCAAAATCCATAAATGAGATGTTACAGTTACAACCTGGTGAAAACCTCACCCCCTTGCCATTGCTGACTTGCTTGACAGATTCTCCAAACTATCTAGTTCCAGAAGTACTCAAACCCTCTAGAATTTCATTGCTGAAGAGAGATACATAACAAAGGACCCCCCTCCTTACATGTCTGCCTTCTTTTTTGGTCTAGGCAATGATATCACATCAATGATATCATGTATTTTAGGTTGTACCACTAGTGAATATGTAGATGATATCATTTTTTCCTACATGTCTATTTTCACCCCTGGCTAGCCTCCTGCAGTCAAATTTGATTATGAAAAATTCATCTCAGATAAGATGCATGATCAGTTTCTGATATTGGAAAATGAAAGAGTGATCAAATATTCATCAGTCCTATACCATTTATTTCTTTACTATCAGACTGATAAGTTTCCCTTCTCTGTCCAAAAAGTTGATACCAAAGGAAATCCTAGATCTGTCATCTTCTGGACCCCTCTGTTCCACAGGTCAAATTCTCCCTACACATATATAGATTTCATTGATCTATTTGTACACGCAGTGGCTACCATGTTGCTAGGAAGACCTCCTCCCAAGATCATCGCAAACATCAAGAGGGTCTTGCAATTTTCAAAGTAATATAAAGTAATGGATTGGTACTTGTACCAAAACCATATAGAAATCAGAATCTATGGATGTGAGTTACCACCTTACAAAATGCCAAAGTATCTCTGCCTGAGATTATTTTCTTTGGAGTACTACAAGAAAATGATCAATTCTGATGAGATTCATTTTGTTAAAACCAAGAAGAAGGCCCAACTAAGAATTAAAGATCATCTTGGCCCATTCATTTGTAACAACAAAGAAGCAGGAAAGGAGGTGGATGGAATCCTCCAAAGGTTGAGATTGAAACAAAGTTTCATATGGACCTATGATCCCCACAACTTTATTTGTAATAGGAGGCAAAAAATAAGCTATCTCCTTACATCCACCATAGGATCCCAGAGATTGAACAGTATGCCAATCAAATTGAATGGATGGAAAACACATTAGTAGATCAAGATAGTACACAGGTTGTGGTTGACAATGTGTTGATGGATTTAGAAAGGAGGCTTGATAAAGATTTATTTGTACAAGTTCCTAGAGAAACTCCATTTCAAAGGCAGTCATAGGAACACAGTGGACAGACTTCAGAGCAAGCAGGGCCATCAAGCCAACCAGGATCATCAAAGGCTACACCATCAGAACAAGCAGAGCCATCAAAACAACATGAGCTTTCAGAACAACAAGAAGAATCTAAACATCCTAAAATTTCAGAGGAATTTGCTCAACCTGAACAAATCATGAGAAATCCTCCCATTTTGCAGAATCCTCTCAATGATGAAAGAAACCTTAAGAGAAATCGAGAGGAGGCCACTCCTTCCAACATGCCCATTGATAAAACTTTTTCTAAGAGGCAAAGGTTAAACCCATTTTCTGAATAAGAATACACCGAAGAAATAGTAGCCAACATAATGGCAGAAAGAACTGATAGTGGGCATACTACCCCTTCAAGAGGCACACCATCTACCTCACAGTTCCAAGTATTAGAAAGGCAACTGAGCATAGATGTATGTTCCTTAAGGGCTCCTTCTGGCCAGAGCCAGGATATTCATGGAATGAGAAACTAAACGTCCAAACTTATGCTCATTATCTTAGAATGGCTCCAACCAACTAGACAAAGCTGATGTCAGCCTTTGATATAAATGAAGGAAAAATGCAGATGAGCTTTCTTAACCCACTGTGCAACAATCAATATCAATGGCTGACTATTTGAAAACTGATTTTGAAGTTTTGGCAAAGTATATTCATCCTATTGACCAAATAGAGCTGCATAAACAAACAGGTGAAATGGTCTACTCTACATTGACCAACAAAGTAATCACAGCTCATCAAATACAAAACTCACTGAATACCACATATGCATAACTTCAATTGGAAAAGTCCTCTTCTTAGGCCAAATACACTAGAATAAAGACTTTGGAAGACTTGATCATAAAGCCGGGACATGATCCCAAGGATGTCAAAGCAGCAGAGAAATTAATAAAGAAGAAAAATTATGACATAGATGCAATAAAGAAGCAGCTCAAGATTCCTCCTCTTCACTATCCTCAAACTGCTGAAGTTTTAGAAAAACAGAAGGAGGAAGAACTTATGGACCTAGTCTGAACTTATGGACCTAGTCCTTAAGTTGAATGATCAATTAAAGGAAACTGAGAAAGAATTGGAGAATTTGATGCAGTCCAAGTAGAGTGAGCTGGACACCGCTCCTCAGACTATAATACCTACAGTTTCCACAGCAGTACCCTCCACCCTGGCAGCTTCCTTAGCACCAACAATTCCAACAGTAACAACATTTCCAGTAGCAGGTACTACTTTAGCCATAGGTACATCAACCAATATAGGGACAAAAATAGAAATAACGGATGAATTGGTTAAGGCTATGGAACAAATGAGCATCCAGGCCACAAAACTGAAGAAGCTCAAAGCCCAAGTGACAAGTTTGGAAATAGGTTGTGAACTTGCACAAATTCAAAATAAAGAAGAAGCACGAAAAAACCAAAGGATGGTGGAAAGAATAAGAATCCTTGAAAAGGATTTTACTCTAGAAAAGCCATTGGCAGACATCAAGGATATGTAGGAATTTACAGGGTAAGTTCCTCAGACAGAACACCAAAAGGACACCGCTCACAAAACAGATCACAGATCAATACACCAGTATTTTGACGTGGTTAAAACCCTCAGAGAGGGAAACAGTCCACGGCCTGCGCCAACGTGGCTACTACAGGCAATTTATTAAAAAAGAATGAAAATTTACATAAGCTTCTCTCATGCACGGTTAACCTACAAATGACCCTCCATGCGCTTTAAATAGAATTCATGGACCAATCGGGTGTCAAGCCACGGATCAAGTGTCGGTAATACCGAGGAGAGAATGAACCGTCGGATCACTACATATCGTGACCGTCGGATTGTAAGTTACAAAATGTACAACGGTAAAGAAACACACTTTACCTAACTCTAACCTAACTCTATACTAGACCAAGTTGACTTAACTATTCCTATGTGTCGGAATATCCTAACATCCCCCCTTAAGAACAACTTGGGATAGGATTGAAGGATTTACAAATATGACACAATAGGAGAAGGAAGGAGGCACTAGAGCCTATCCCCCCTTAGTGACAACTTCCTGAACTCCAAGCATATATCGAAGTTTAGTGAACTTCACCTATGTGAGAGCCTTTGTGAAGATGTCTGCAACCTGATCATCTGTTGAACAATATTGCACTTCAAGAACATGGTCATGAATGAGCTTTCTGATGAAGTGCATGTGTAGTTCAATGTGTTTGCTGCGCTGATGCTGAACGGATCTTTGCAAAGCTGAATGGCACTTTGATTATCACACCAAAGTGTAGTCGGATGTTGCTGCTCAAAGCCAAATTCTGATAAGATCTGACGAAGCCACAAGGCTTCCTTACTAGCTTCCACGGCACCACGATACTCTGCTTCTGCTGACGAAAGAAAAATGGCAGCCTGTTTCTTACAAGCCCATGTAATAGGTCCTGAACCAAGAGTGAAGACATAACCGACAGTAGACTTCCGATCATCAGGGTCACCAGCCCAATCAGAATCAGTGAAATCAACTAATAGAGGAGTTGCTTTGGCACTGTAATGAATCCCAAACTGTATTGTACCTCGAACATAACGAAGTATTCTTTTAGCTGCTTTCCAATGACTTTCACGGGGGTTTTGCAAAAAACGAGCAACAAGGCCAACAGCAAAGGAAAGGTCAGGACGAGTATGGGTTAAAGACAAGAGTTTTCCTACAAGTTGACGGTATAAGGTAGCATCAACTTCAGGAGAAGTACAAGAGACTGAAAGTTTGACTCCAGACTGAAAGGGAGAAGGAGCTGGCTTACAATCTTCCATGAGAAAATGACGAAGAATATCACAAGCATACTTGGACTGGGAAAGGGAAATACCCTCCTTGGATTGCAAGACTTGAAGACCGAGAAAATAGTGTAAGTGTCCTAAGTCTGTCATTTCAAATTTCTTTTTAAGGCTGGACTTCACATGGTTTATAAGGATGGGATCACTACCAGTAAGAATAAGATCATCAACATAAAGAACAAGGATGATAAGAGAGTTTCCCACTGTCTTTGTGTAGACAGTATTGTCAGAATGACACCTAGAAAAGCCAGATTCTAAAAGAAAGTTATCCATTTTGGCATACCAAGCCCGAGGAGCTTGCTTGAGACCATAAAGAGATTTCTTAAGTCGACATACAAGGCTGGAGTCTGTTTGGATGAAGCCAATGGTTGTCCATATAGATTTCTTCATGCAAATCCCCATGCAAGAAGGCAGATTTAACATCCATCTGATGGACTTCCCATTTTAAAGAGGCAGCAAGGGAAAGAACAAGGCGGATAGAGTTCATTTTGGCAACAGGGGAGAAGGTTTCAGTGTAGTCAATGCCTTCAACCTATGAAAAGCCCTTAGCAACAAGACGAGCTTTATGTTTATCAACTTTCCCATCTGGTCCATACTTGGTTCTGTAAACCCACTTACATCTAACAAGTTTGCGTCCCTTTGGTAGAGGAACAAGATCCCATGTATCATTTGCCAACAATGAATGATATTCTTCATTCATAGCTGCTTCCCAATGTGGATGGCCTGAAGCTTCTGCAAAAAGTGTCAGGATCATGATTTACTGGAGCTTGAGCCAGTAAAGAAGAGGCTCTTTCAAACTGAGAACGTGTACGTCGCTGATCTGTAGGATCATCGGCAAGATCACCTGCTACATCCCGAGTAGCACAAACCCATCTTGGAAGTTGAGGATCCTGAGAAGGTGGGGGAGGATTGTCATCCTCACTTTCATCAT
>APFE031571692.1:9766-32530 GCA_000404065.3 Pinus taeda | reverse complement strand
ATCACTACATATCGTGACCGTCGGATTGTAAGTTACAAAATGTACAACGGTAAAGAAACACACTTTACCTAACTCTAACCTAACTCTATACTAGACCAAGTTGAACTTAACTATTCCTATGTGTCGGAATATCCTAACAATGTTGTGGGCCAATATCATTGATTCCATCAATGATATTTGGCCTTCCTTTCAGCTGATTTTTGAGCAAACTGAATTAGTAAAAATAGCCATGGAAGCCATACAAAAGACAAAGGAAGAACTAGGAGACAAGCCTGAGGAAGCAAATCAATTGATAGATTTTTTGAACAGTAGAAACAAGTACCAGCTTGATGAATTAGAGATTCAAGACAGAACAACAAATATTATTGAGATAAAGAAGGTTCTTACTAAAAGGAACCTAATGCTTAATTTGAAGAAAAGATGTCAAAGAATTCAAGCAAACATCGACAACTTCATGTTAAAATATGGAATTTTGAGAGAAAAAGGACTTCCTAGTCCACTGGTTATACATGACAAGTTAATGACACATGAATATTACATTGAGAGATTGAATAAATAGGCCAGGAGCCAAGCCAGTTCTTCAGGAGTAAAAGCATTGCCTACAGGGAAGGTACTTTATGATGGCTTGGAGAATCTGTTCTACATAGAACATGAATTCAAGCATTTGTTCACCAACAAACCCAATTTTGCCAAATATACAGAAGCCAATGAATTCTACAAGAAAATGATCACAATAAAATTACCAGATAGTGAATGGTGGACCAGTTTGACAGATTTACTATGAGTTACTATAGTAAATCTAGAGGATAAAGATAACTACCAAATGAAAACAGGTAATCCAGGATTAAACAACACATGTAAAGAGTATCAGTGGGTTAAAAGATAAGAGTGAATCAAGCACATAACTACCAAGGCAATTACAAGAGACAAATTTGAATTCCAACAGCCAACACATTCACAAACAAAGGGACAATAAGCAAACAGTTTTCCATCTGTCTCTATCTTCATGTTGAAAGATATCTTTTGTTTCCTAGAATAATTCTCATATGGTTATGAGATATTTTGTATTAAAATTGTATAAAAACTTCATAAGTTGAAGTAATTAGGGTGGATTAAAAAGCATTTCTGCAGACATTTTGTTGTAAGCTAAGGATCTATTGTACTCGAGACTGGACTGGTTTAATGGATTATGAAATAAAGCTGAGGACATTTCACTCAATTCTTGTGCATGACTGGAAACAAATAAGTATCATTTTCTCTTGTTTAAATATCATTTTCTCTTTATGTTATGATATTCTCATATGTGCTCTTATAAAATCTTAAAAGCAAACAAGGAATGATATCATCAAAATTAGCTTAAGTGCTCTCTGTTTTAACTGTTTGCTTTATTTATGTTTTTTGCTAAATTGCCTTGGTCTGGGGATTCTTAATTGCCCCCTTACTTCCATAGTTCATTCCACCTTTGGCCCATAGTATAGGATTCTTCATTGCCCTTTACTACTAGTCATCCTTCCTTTCTTCATCCCAATCCCGGTTAAGGATTCTTCATTGCCCTTGGCCCTGCTTAGGATTTTCCCATTCATTGAAACCTTCAAATTCGTCCTTGTTGTGTTAGCTTGCCCTGTGAACTCTTACCTCAGTGATAAATCAAATCTAGTTAAGCCTTTCTTGATTGACTCCATAGCCCAATGGCCTGAATACTTGCTCTGCCCATCTGTTTCCTTAATTCCACCACCCAATCAAAACAAAACACCTTGAACACTAATAACTAGCCTGAAATCTTATTCAAACAAAGTTAAATCATAAAGAGAGAGCCCTCTCTAGACTTAGGTTGGCTAGAACCTAGGTCTAAAAGATTGGTTTGTGGTTACCTCGGGCCATTCCCTCTTTAATAACTTCTAAGGAAAAAAGATGAGTGATAACATAGTGGCGACCATATTGGGGAATTTAAAAACCCTCAATTTTAATAAACCTTTGAGGAATTCAAATTTTTATTCATAAGAATCGTAAAGGGTTATTAGAAGTTATTTCCAAAGTTTCACAAAAAACTAAAACAATCATAAAATTCTCGAAATTTGGCTTCAGGGAGAACTCACTATACCAGAGCCAACCTTGATCCAAATCCTTCCCCTGTATTTGAAAATCCCAACCTTATTCCGAGAATAATCAGAAGACAAGAAATTTCAGTAAGCCCTAGACCTATTTTTAGATCCCATTCATGCCCTATTGAGTGGTTATTCCTTGAAGACATTCCTTTTGATGAGTATTTTGGTCTCTCTTTGTTCAAAACCACATCTGATGGTGAACTACTGGACCTAGTCTCAAATCTAGAATTCATCAGAGAAATTGAAATCCAATGAGCCAACTTGTCAATTAATCGAAACCTTTTGAACTCCCCTTAGTCATCCCTTACCACTGATAGACTCCCTGAACTTTCTAAAATAGCCTCAACATCTTTTAGCTCACCATCATTTCCCATACTTCTAAAAATCATCCCTCAACATCATCTCCATTCATACCTTCAATCCCTCATCAGCCCATCACTGCCCCTCAAACACCCATTACCCCTGTTATATCAACTCCCCTTGCTGTCCCAAATCCTCCAATTACCCAAACTCCTACTCTCAATCCCATGTAGCTCAGAGCCATGGCACTCAAATATGCCACCCTTGTAATGTCCGACCCTCAAGGTGCCTTACTTGCCGACTATTAGAGTAAAATTACCTCATTTGATGGCACTAGAACATACACAGCTCAGTAGCACACTAAGAAAATGACGGATTATTTCGAACTACATGAGATTGACATAGGAGATGTCCAAATGAGAATTTTTGTCCAAAGTCTAGCTGGGGAAGTAAGAACATGGTTTAGATCTTTGCTCCCTCAGAGAATAGATAGTTTAGAAGTCCTTTACCAACAATTCCTTAATAGGTGGGAGAAGAAGAAAAACCCCCTTCAAATTCTATCTAAATATGAAAACCTTAAAAGGGGAACAAACGAAACTGTTCAAGACTAATGTACCAATTTTAATAGCATATACAATGTAATCCCTATTGACATTAGGCCTCCACTTGGTTTAGCCCTGATTAATTTTCCAGACGGATTTGACACAAATATGGCTTTTCAACTTAGGGAAAGGAATCCCCCCACACTTGAAGATATGCAAAGTGTAGCGGTTAGCGTAGAAGATAATCTGTTGTCCAAAAGGGCTAGAGTTAGAAATGAGAGAAGAACACATTTGAAAGATAAATCTTCACCCTTCGATCAGAAAATGGATGCTTTAGCTAAGGGAATGAAAAGGTTGATGGATAGAATAGAAGTTATTGAAAGGAAACCTCACTGGGATAACCAACAGGCTAATCCAGTAAGGAATCCAAACTTTAGGAAAAACTAGAACCAAAACATTGGTAAAATGGAACTGATCAGAACATTAGGCCACCTTTCCAAGAAAATTACACTGAGACTTCCCACCAAGAATACCCTGAGATAGAAACCCAAATCAACCTTATGGTTTTACATAATGAAGAAACTATTTTTCTAACTAAAGATGATCAAGAATTATACATGCTTCAATAGTTACAAACTCAAATAGGAGAATCTTTCGACTATAAGCAAGGGTATGACTCTACTATTTTTCAAGTTCATAAATAGTACAACTTAAGGAGCAAGAAGAACACTGATGTTCCTGATTAGAATAAAAAAGCAATACCTAACCGGCCCAAGAAAGTAAAAGCTACAAATCAGAATCCTCAAGTTACAAAAACCTTACAAATCCTTTCTAGACCACATCAAAATCCTTCTAGTCCTACCATTGAAGATGTAACAGATAACCAACCTTTTAATGAGCAGCTTCCACTTCAGTAACCCTCAAAGGAATAATGGAACAACCTCCAGAAATCATATTAGAAAATCCGAATAAAAACGCTCCTAACAATGAAAAATAAAAACATACTACTTAGAACTTTGACTCTAGAATTCCAAATATTCAAATAGATAAATCCCCTCTGCCTTTCAATTTGGGAGCAGAGGTGACCAAACTCAAAATTCCAGTGCCTCTGATAGAATTGGTTAAACATGAAACTTACAGATCTTAAATTAGTAAATATTTAAACTTCCATGAAAATTAAGATTCTGTGAATCTATTTGATGACCAGCCTGAGTTAATTTTCGAACTAGATGTTAATGGAAAGCCAGTTAAAGTAGGGGTACCACCCTTCTACATCAGCCTTAAAATCCTACATAATGTTGTGCTTGACTCTGGAGCCTCACATAGTCTTATGCCTAAGTCTGTAATGGAAAAACTTAACTTGGATATCACCAAGCCTTACAAGGTTCTCTTTTCCTTCGATTCAAGCCAAGTTAAATGCTTAGGTCTCATAAAATATTTGTGTGTCTCCCTAGTTCAATACCCTGCCAAGACCATACATATGGACATAGTTGTTTTTGACATACCACCCAAGTATGACATGTTGCTGTCTAGATATTGGGGCGCCAAACTCCAGGGATCTCTTCAACTGGACATGTCCTATGCTACCATATCATTCTTTGGACACCCCAAAAAGTTGTATAGAGAGACTCTGATGAAGTATATAGTGAGTTCCCAGGAGAGACCTCAAAATTTTCCCATATATTCAGTACATTCTGATATTGATTCCTTCATACTTTACAATGATGAAAACAATCAAGAAGATACTTCAAGTAGTATAACAACAGAACCAAAATAAATTACAAAATCAAAAGAAAATCAAAATGTCCAAATTCATGAAACATCAGATAAAAAAGAAGATCTAGATACCTTAGTCAAGAAGGATTCCACTACCCTAGATGAAAATTATAAGCATGAAATCATGTGGCATCTTGAATTTGATGGGTTAGTCAACAAACTAGGTGCAGGAGCAGGTGTATGGATTTATAACCTAGAAAATGATCATTCAAAAGGTCATGCCTACAGGTTGAACTTTAAATGCACAAACAACATGGCCAAGTATGAAGCACTTCTGTTAGGTCTGAAACTGGTTAAAAGGTTAGGAGCCATCAGAGTCTCTATCAAGGAGATTCTGAGTTAGTGATCAAACAAATTAAAGCTGTTTACATGACTAAGGATCCTAGGCTAGGATTTTATAGAGGAACGGTGATAGAAATACTGAATATCTTTTTAGAAACTAAACTTGTTGTTATTCCAAGAAAACACAACATGCAAGCTCACAGCTTAGCCATGTTTGCTAGTACTTGTAAATTGCCCTTTCAACCCAACCATCAGTACACTGCTAAGGTTAGGCATAGACCTGCCATTCTTGAAAATTTAAAGAACTGGAAAGTGTTTGATAATGATTAGCAAATTAACCATTTTTCTAACTTTAGATAATGAATTTGTAAATTCCAACATAGACACAGACATAGTAGTAGATTTCGATTGTTCTGATAAAGTAGAAATTAACAAACTAGAAGATGATTAGATAGATGGATTTCACCCTACAAATTTTATTAATGTAGATATTCGAAACCTTAAACAGATGGAAATTGATGAAGTCATTGATGAAGAAACTGAAGCCATAAACCTTAAGGATATTTTTCTACCCAAAGGATTAACTCCTTTGGAGGACTTATGATTCAAACGATATTCTCAAGAAGCCCAAAATGGAACCTTTGAGATCAGACATTGAGGAACGCAATATAGGATCTAAAGAGAATCCCAAACTAATAAAGCTGTCAAAATCATTACCTCCCAATAAAAAACTAAAATATATGGAACTACTGAAAGAATTTCAGGATGTTTTTGCCTGGAGTTATGAGGACTTGAAGTCTTATGATACTAGCATAATAGAACACACTATTCCATTAAAAGAAGATCAAAATCCTTTTAGACAAAAGCTTAGAAGAATCAACCCTATTCTACTACCCTCTATTGAAAAGGAGATTAAGAGAATGTATGAAGTAGGAATCATTGCACCTATTAGATTCTCAGACTGGGTTTCCAATTTGGTACCCACAAGAAAGAAAACTAGTGAAGTTAGGCTGTGTGTTGACCTTAGGAATTTAAATAAAGTTTCACTTAAGGATAACTATCCTCTTTCGAAAATGGATCACATACTATAGAGGGTAGTAGGTTTCTCCAAGATCTCACTGCTAGATGGGTTCTCTGGTTATAACCAAATCCTAGTCCACCCAAATGATCAAACAAAAACTACATTCACAACTCCATGGGGCACTTTCATGTATGTGAAAATGCCATTTGGGTTAAGAAATGCAGAGGCCACCTTTCAAAGAGCAATGGACATAGCCTTTTCCAAAGAAATCCATGACTTCCTGGTGATTTACCTTGATGACCTCACAATATTCTCTAAATTAGATCAACAACACTTGGATCATCTTAGACAAGTCTTTATTAAATGCGGGAAATATGGAATTTCTCTTAATCCTAAAAAGTCTCTTTTTGGGTTGGAAGAAGGGAAATTATTAGGCCACATTATCTCCAAATATGGTATCAGGAATGACCCAACAAGAATCAAAGCTATTTTGCAGATATCACATCCCAGGAACATCAAAGAACTTCAAGCATTTTTAGGTAAAATAAACTTTTTGAGGAGATTTATCTGTAATCTAGCTAAATTAATTAGATTACTGAATAACATGTTAAAGAAAGATTCGACTATTAAATGGACTATAGAGGCAAAAAAGTCATTTGAAGATATAAAACTGGCCTTAACTCAAACTCTAGTCCTCATCAGTCCAATGTTTGATAGGGAATTTATCATATTTTCTTTTGCTTCCAAACATACCATTGCTGCAATCCTTTTGCAGAAAAATAATCAGGGTTTTGAACAGCCAATAACCTTCTTCATTAAAGCCTTGAGAGATGCACCTTTAAAGTATAACATAATGGAGAAACATGATTTTTCGTTAGTTAAAGCAATAAAATATTTTAGAGTTTATATTTTGTACTCCCATAGTAGCATATGTCCCCAATGTTTTAGTTAAGGACATTCTGACACATAATGGACCTGATGGGAAAAGAGGAAAATGGATAGCTACAATATTAGAGTATGATTTAGAAATTAAACCCACCAAATTAATAAAAGGCCAAGGTTTGGCTAAGCTAATGGCTGAATCAAACTATCTAGCCCTAGACATAAACTTCATTGCAGAACTGGATAACGAAGAGGAGATGGCAACTCCACAGATAGCCAAGCCTTTACAAATTCACCATGATATGCTGACATAATATACATTCTACAAAATCTTCAAGCTCCTCCAGAGCTATCCAGGACTAAAAGTAAGTTCTTAAAGATGAAATCTTTAAAGTTTTGCATAATTGATAATGCCTTATTTTGGAAAAATCATGAAGGCATATTATTGAATTGTTTATTAAAGGAGGAATCCGATAAAATTTTGCAAGAGTTTCATGGAGGTGACTATGGGGGACATCTCTATTGGAAGAAAATAGCTGATAAGATCTTGAGGGTTGGTTTTTACTAGCCCACTCTATTTGTTGATGTGAAAAAATTTGTAACGTCATGCCATAAGTGCCAAATTTTCGAAGGGAAAAGAAAACTACTGCCATTACATTTAAAACCTATATAAACAGAAACACCATTTCAGCAGTAAGGTCTTGACTTCATTGGTGAAATTCATCCCCCCTCCTCTACCCAGCGTAGATGGATATTAACTGCCACGGATTATTTTACAAAGTGGATAGAAGCCATACCCTCAAGACAAGCCATCGATACTGTCATAATAGGTTTTCTTGAGGCCAATATTCTATCCAGATTCGGTTTTCCCACCAAAATCATCACAGACAATGCTGCAGCCTTCAAATAAAAGGGGATGATTGATTTTTGCAACATATATCACATAACCCTTGGTCATTCCATAGCCTACTATCCTCAAGGAAATGGACTTGCAGAGTCTTCCAATAAAAGCTTAGTAAACATCATCAAAAAACTATTGGAAGACAATAAGAAGACCTGGAATAAAAAACTAGTGAATGCTTTGTGGGCAGACAGATTGACCACAAAGAAATCTATTGGCACTAGTCCCTATCAGCTAATCTATGGAATGGAGGTTGTCTTCCCATCATCTTTGGGAACTCCAGTGATGAAATCACTCCAAGAAGCACAAGTTGAGCCCAATGATATTCAGAGAATGATCAACCAGACTATTCATTGCAGCAAACCAGAGAACAAGTCTACATCAGATCACAAGTGGTGCAGGAGAAAATCAAGAAAGTACTTGACAAAAGAACCAAAGCAGAAGATTTCTATCTAGGAGACAAATCACTGAAATGGGACTCAAGAAGGGAAGATAAAGGGAAACATGGGAAGTTTGACTTCCTATGGAAAGGTCCTTACATTATTTATGCTTTCAAAGGTAATAATTCATATTTTCTTAAAGAACTGGATGGTGCAGAAGTAGAAGGAGGACCAGTGAATGGTCGAATGATTAAACATTATATAGATCCCAGTTATTGATTCCACTAATTGCTTGTACATACTGTATCCTACATAAAGTTCAGTGTGGATTGGATGGTAACTTTGGGGTTTAAGACCGAAGAGAAGGCCCTAAGCTTTAAATTTTTCCTGTTGAATAAATATCAATAAAGCAACAAAGTAAAAAAGAAAAGTTGTAGAGGAAAACCACTGAAATTCAAAAGGCCATTGATCTACTAGTTTTTGACATTTCACCAGGAAATGCCATCCCCAAGTGGAACCACTATTATGTTCCTATACCAATAGGTGGCATACTTTTTGAATGGATGAGGTCAAAACTATAATATGTACATATCTTTACTTTCTGCAAATGTTTTCCATATTTGCAAAAATAAAAAAATTAAAAAAGGTGAAGAGGGTATGTCCTAAAAGGAAAATCAAAGGACAAAAATAATGAAAAGAGGTCAAAAATAAAAGATGAAAAAGTGAACCCCAAAGAAAGAGAAAAAGACCAGGAAAGTGTGCAAGTCCAAAATGCCACTATTATTTTATTTTTTGTACAATAATGATTGTGTGCAACTTGTTATTTATGCCACAATCCATGGTAACCAAACAGTTTAATCTTGGTTATTCCATATTTTCAATTTCATGCTTAGAGATAGAAAATATAATTTGACCAAACTGTTTAATCTTAGCAGATAAGTAGATAGGTAGAGTAAATAAAAAAGGAGCTCAACAGTTTAATCTGAGCCTTGGATGTAATAAGAATAGATTTAGATAGGTTTCTATTGTAAAAGAAAAGAAAGATTTGATAAGGGTTTTCCAGTTTAAGTGCACCCTAATAAAGAGTAGAAAAAATGGTAGGATGAGTAGATGGGTAAGTAGTTGGATGGTTGCAGAATTATGGTGATTTATCTTGGCATTCACTTTCATCATCAAATTGCTTAAAATATGGATGACAATGGAACAGTTACAATGTCAAGTGATTAATTTCCCCCCCATTCATTTCACTTTATTTTACTAATTTCCCACAAGCAAAAATCAAAGTGCCTAAAAGTTTAAGTTAAAGGGGCTAAGAGAATTTCTCTAACTTCTGGAGGGACCAGACCCTCGACCCAATAACTTATACGGTTTAATTACTACAACCCCCTTTCAAGCATTCACTCCCTCCATAAACATTCATCTCACCTAAAGATCCCTTTTCCTAAGGTGAAATTACCATTTACTCAGGGAAAGTAATAAACCTTACCTAAAGCCCCCTTTGTTTACACAAAAACCCACAAAAAGCATTAAACCTAAGTGATGATGCGTAAATATGGATGTATAAATAAATAGCAATACATTATACTTAGCGCAATTTTTTTTTTTTTTTGCTGCTTCCATTTTCATATTAACTTTAACTCTTATTATATTTAACTCCAGGAAAATTAACCCCTTTCCTGTATAAGTTAATTAAAATCCCAAATGTTAAATATCCCACCCCACGGTTTGAAATATAAACCATATTAATAAATAATTAAATGGATTAAATAGTTGATCTGCAACTAATTAAGAGCCATAACCCCCCACCAAACCAAAAAGGACTAATTAATCAAACACTAAATAATTAATAACTTTCCTCCAATCACCCTCGACATCATTAAGCCACCCTAACCCGCAATTAAAATCCCATCGAGCCCCTCCATTAACTCCCCGATTAAATCACACTCCCGATCATTGAACGATTTGACCCCTTCAGATCTAACAGTTGTCACTCATATCGGGCAACCACTGATGCTGACCTTTATCTACCCGATGTGAGCGGTTTTACTATCCACCCCTTTGCTACGTGTCGCTCGATGAATGGCATCGGGCGTACCTCTCCCAATACTTCCAAGTCCCCAAAAGCGGTGCGATAGAGTCCGCTTACCCCCTCTGCTTACCACCTCCACTACATGACAAAACATCACCTCCGTTAGTTGGCGCCAGTTGTCATTTTCCATTATACCCACCAAAATCATTGACTTTGCAGATAAACCAAAGATACTCATTGTTTTCATTTTTTACCGAGAAAAGAACCTTCTGTTCTCCATGTAAACATAGAGTATGTTCGAGTTGTCAACCTACTACCAACCGTCACCCTTCCATAGCCGTTGAACTCCAGACTATTGTGCAATCCTGTGTGCCTCCTGCATAGTGCAGAACCACCATTTTATGGTTCAAACAACCGAAACTAGGTATTTACCATATTTTTGACTGAGAAACCCTGTTTTCGTGCCAAACCTGAACTATATTGCTTTGAAAATTAAGTAATTCAGTAAGCTAAGCCATCTGATAATCCTGAAACACTCTGAAATAGACCAATTGTGTCTAATTTCCCTGAAATCCTTTGCCCCCATCTTTGAATCCACAAGAACCAAATTTGGAAGCCCCAATTGCTTTGAATGGCATGCTAGTTACTACTCCCCACAAATATTTAGACCATCTTCCCCTGGCTGACAAAGATTTTCAGATTAAAGACCTCATCTTTGAAGAATCCCCTTTGAAATTACATTGCAGACACTGAGATAACTACTTGAACCATGTAGATAATATAGGCCTCTGGAAATCAAACCTGCCCAAATATCAATTCCCCAGCGTTCATGTCTTCATGGAGATTGTTCACTACTATCATGCAAATTATGACCCTGTCATGAGAGCTGTAATGGCCCCAGATCAGAAAGTCTTATGTACCATCACTGCAAAATCCATAAATGAGATGTTACAGTTACAACCTGGTGAAAACCTCACCCCCCTTGCCATTGTTGACTTGATTGAAAGATTCCCCAAACTATCTAGTTCCATAAGTACTCAAATCCTCCAAAATTTCATTGCTAAAGAAAGATACATAACAAAGGACCCCCCTCCTTACATGCCAGCCTTCTTTTATGGTCTGGGCAAAGACATCACATCAATGATATCATGCATTTTAGGTTGTACCACTAGTGAATATGTAGATGATATCATTTTTTCCTACATGTCTATTTTCACCCTGGCCAGCCTCCTGCAGTCAAATTTGATTATGCAAAATTCATCTCAGATAAGATGCATGATCAGTCTCTGAGATTGGAAAATGAAAGAGTGTTCAAATATTCATCAGTCCTGTACCATTTATTTCTTTACTATCAGACTGATAAGTTTCCCTTCTCTGTTCAGAAACTTGATACCAAAAGAAATCCTAGATCTATCGTCTTTTGGACCCCTCTGTTCGACAGGTCAAATTCTCCCTATACATATACATATTTCATTGATCTATTTGTACACCTAGTGGCTACCATGTTGCTAGGAAGCCCTCCTCCCAGGATCAATGCAGACATCAAGAGGGTCTTGCAATTGTCAAAGCAATATAAAGTAGGGGATTGGTATTTGTACTAAAACCATAAATAAATCAAAATCTATGGATGTGAGTTGCCACCTTACAAAATTCCAAGGTATCTCCCCATGAGATTATTTTCTCTGGAGTACTACAAGAAAATGATCAATTCTGATGAGATTGATTTTGTTAAAACCAAGAAGAAGGCCCAACTAAGAATCAAAGATCATCTTGGCCCATTCATTTGTAACAATAGAGAAGCAGGAAAGGAGGTGGATGATACCCTCCAAAGGTTGATATTAAAACAAACTTTCATATGGACCTATGATCCCCATAGCTTTATTTGTAATAGGAGGCAAAAAAATAAGCTATCTCCTTACATCCACCATAGGATCCTAGATATTGAACAGTATGAGAATCAAATTGAATGGACGCAAAACACATTAGTAGATCAAGATAGTACACAGGTTGCAGTTTACAATGTGTTGATGGATTTAGAAAGAATATTTGATAAAGATCTATTTGTACAGGTGCCTGGAGAAACTCCATTTCAAAGGCAGTCACAAGAACACAGTGGACAAACTTCAGAGCAAGCAGGGGCATCAGGCCAACTAGGATCATCAAAGGCCGCACCATCAGAACGAGCAGATCCATCAAAACAACAAGAACTTTTAGAACAACAACAAGAATCTGAACACCCTGAAATTTCAGAGGAATTTTCTCAACCTGAACAAATCATGAGCAATCCTCCCATTTTGCAAACTCCTCTCAATGAGGAAAGAAACCTTTAGAGAAGCTGAGAAGATGCCACTCCTTCCAGCATGCCCATTGATCAAACTTTTGCTAAGAGGCAAAGGTTAAACCCATTTTCTAAACAAGAATACACCGAAGAAACAACAGGAAACACAGTGGCATAAAGAACTGATAGTGGGCATACTACCCCTTTAGGAGGCACACCATCTACCTCACAGTTCCAAGTATTAGAAAGGCAACAAAGCACAGAGGTATCTTCCTTAAGGGCTCCTTCTGGTCCGAGCTAGGATATCAAAGAAAGTATAAATAAATCAAAGCAAGGAATGAGAAACTAAAGGTCCAAACCTATGCTCATTATCTTAGAATGGCTCCAACCAACTAGACAAAGCTCATGTCAGCCTTTGATATAAACAAAGGAAAAATGCAGATGAGCTTTCTTGACCCAACTGTACAACAACCAAGATCAATCACTGACTATTTGAAAACTGATTTTGAAGTTTTGGAAAAGGATATTCATCCTATTGACCAAATAGAGCTGCATAAACAAACAGGTGAAGTGGTCTACTCTACATTGAACAACAAAGCAATCGTAGCTCATCAACTATAGAACTCATTAAATACCACATTTGCACAGCTTCAATTGGAAAAGGCCTCTTCTCAGGCCAAATACACCAGAATAAATACTTTGGAAGACTTGATCATAGAGCTAAGAAATGATCCCAAGGATGTCAAAGCAACAGAGAAATTAATAAAGAAGAGAAATGACATAGCTACACTAATGAAGTAGCTCAAGGTTCCTCCTCTTCACCATCCTCAAACTGCTAAAGTTTTAGAAAAACATAAGGAGGAAGAACTTATGGACCTAGTGCTTAAGTTGAATTATCAATTAAAGGAAATTGAGAAAGAATTGGAGAGTTTGATGCAGTCCAAGCAGAGTGAGTTGGCCACCACTCCTCAGACTGTAATACCTACAGTTTCCATAGCAGTACCCTCCACCCTGACAACTTCCTTAGAACCAACAATTCCAACAGTAACAACATTGCCAGTAGTAGGTACTACTTCAGCCACAGGTACATCAGCCAGTACAGGGACAACAATAGAAATAACAGATGAATTGGTTAAGGCTATGGAATAAATGAGCATCCAAGCCACAGAACTGAAGAAGCTTAGAGACCAAGTGACAAGTTTGGAAACAAGTTGTGAACATGCACAAATTCAGAATAAAGAAGAAGCATGAAAAATCCAAAGGATGGTGGAAAGAATAAGAATCCTTGAAAAGGATTTGACTCTAGAAAAGCCATTGGGAGACATCAAGGATATACTATGGGCTAATATCATTGATTCCATCAATGATATTTTGCCTTCCATTCAGGTGATTTTTGAGCAAATTGAATTAATCAAAATAGCCATGGAAGCCATACAAAAGACAAAGGAAGAACTAAGAGACAAGCCTGAGGAACCAAATCAGATGATAGATTTTTTTGAATAATAGAAACAAGTACCAGCTGGATGAGTTAGAGATTCAAGATAGAACAACAACTATTATTGAGATAAAGAAGGTTCTTACTAAAAGGAACCTGATGTTTAATTTGGAGAAAAGATGTCAAAGCATTCAAGTAGACATTGACAACTTCATGTTAAAATATGGCATTTTGAGAGAAAAAGGACTTCCTAATCCGTTGGTTATACATGACAAGTTAATGACACAGGAAGATTACATTGAGAGATTGAATGAATAGGCTAGGAGCCAAGCCAGTTCTTCTGGAGTAAAAGCATTTCCTATAGGAAAGGTGCTTTATGATGGCCTGAAGAATCTGTTCTACATAAAATGTGAAGTCAAGCATTTGTTCACCAGCAAACCAATTTTTCCAAGTATACAGAAGCCGATGAAGTCTACAAGAAAATGATCAGAATAAATTTACCAAATAGTGAATGGTGGACCAACTTAACATATTTACTATGAGTCACTATAGTAAATCTAGAGGTTAAAGATAACTACCAAAAGAAAACAGTAATCTAGGATTAACCAACATAGGTAAAGAGTATCAATAGGTTAAAAAATAAGAGTGGATCCAACACAAAACTACCAAGGCAATTGCAAGAGCCAAATCCGAATTCTAGCAACCAACACATTCACAAACAAAGGGGCAGCAAGCAAACAATTTTCAATCTGTCTCTATCTTCATGTTGAAAGATATTTTTTGTTTCCTAGAATAATTCTCATATGGTTATGAGATATTTTGTATTAAATTTTGTATAAATACTTCACAAGTTGAAGTAATTAGGGTGGATTAAAAAGCATTTCTAGAGACATTTTGTTGTAAGCTAAGGAGCTATTGTACTCAAGACTGGACTGGTTTAATGGATTATGAAATAAAGTTGAGGACATTTCACTCGATTCTTGTGCATGACTAGAAAAAAATAAGTATCATTTTCTCTTCTTTAAATCTCATTTTCTCTTTATGTTATGACATTTTCTTATGTATCCTTATAAAATCTTAAAATCAAACAAGGAATGATATCATCAGAATTAGCTTAAGTGCTCTTTGTTTTAATTGTTTCCTTTGTTTATGTTTTCTGCTAAACTGCCTTGGTTTGGGGATTCTTAATTGCCATATTACTTCCGTAGTTCATTCACCCTATGGCCCATAGTACAAGATTCTTCATTTCCCTTTACTATTGGCCATCCTTCCTTTCTTCATCCCAATCTTGGTTAAGGATTCTTCATTTCCCTTGACCCTGGTTAGGATTTTCCCATTCATTGAAACCTTCAGATTTGTCCTTGTTGTCTTAGCCTACCCTGTGAACTCTTACCTCAGTGATAAATTAAATCCAGTTAAGCTTTTCTTGATTGAATCCATAGCCCAATGGCCTGAATGCTTGCTCTACCCATCTGTTTCCTTAATTCCACCACCCAATCAAAACAAAACACCTTGAGCACTAATAACTACCCTGAAATCTTATTCAAACAAAGTTAAATCATAAAGGGAGAGCCCTCTCTAGACTTAGGTTGGCTAGAACCTAGGCCTAAAATATTGGTTTGTGATTACCTCGTGCCATTCCCTCTTTAATAACTTCTAAGGAAAAAAACTTGAGTGATAACACGATGGACATAGTAGTGGTAGATATTCCCCCTCGATTCAGCATGCTCCTATCTAGGTCTTAAGGTTCCAAGGTGGGGGGCTCTATCAAATTAGATCTAACTTATGCCACTATCCCCACTTTTGGAGGCGAAGAATGGAGGTTTTACAAAGAGTCCATACTTGTAAAACCTGTGACCCCAGCTGAAGGTTCTAAAAATTCTTCAGCGTATGGAAAATAAAGAGACCTCTCCTGCGTATTTCTAGAAGAAGATGAGACCACCTTAGAATAAACAGAAGTGCATCTAATGATGTAGTTAGACCACCAGCGCACAGATGAAAACCAAGTGTGGAATTTATACTTTGACGGAGAGAATTCCAAAGAGGGAAATGGAGCAAGAGTATTGTTGGTACCTCCTGAGGGCATCTTGATACCCCTCTCATCAAAGCCGGAGTTTGAGGCAACCAACAACGTGGAAGAGCGTGACGCATTTCTCCTTGGGCTATAAACAACAAGTAATGTGAATATTGAATGCTTAAATGTGCATGGAGACTCCAAAATGATTATAAAGTAGATCGAACGATTTATAGAAGTTGTTAGGGATTTCACTAACTCAATTAGAAGGTTCATCGAGGAGATTAAAAGAGTTGAGCATAAATTACCAATTTGGGAAGATTTTATGAGGTACATGATGGTTTTAATTGTTGAATTTCTAGATAACAATGGAATAAGGTCCAGTAGCCTAATGTTGTGATGGTTTCATTGGAAGGTTGGTTTTCAGAGTCAGTTGAATTTTGAGTTTCCACTCCCTTTCTTCTTCTGCCTGCTCATAAGAGGTATGAGCAGAACTTAGTCAAGTAGCCATTTTCTTAACTGGATGCATTGGAGAGAAGAGATCACCTAGTATATATACTTTTAATAGGTATGGACAGATTTCATTCAAGTTTGAAGCCCGAGGAGAAGTCCTTAAGACTTTGGTGATGTGCTGTCAAATTTTTTTATTTTTCTTAAAAATTTTCAGCTATGTAAGTCAGTGAGTTAGTATATATTACAACCATTTAGTCAGTTTGCAATCAGTTAGTTAATTTTTCAGTTTTTATGATGACTCCATGCCCAATGGAAAGAAGGCTAGTGATCTACAGGTTCTCAACACCTTGCTAGCAAGGCATTGTACCGAGTTGGAGCCAATGTTGTCACTCACTACATTATAAGTTTTTAGTTTACCAAAGTTCCAAATAAAAATGAATTTTTAAGCCATCTTCCAAGCTACAAAATCTCTCAAAACTAAATCAGACCCTCTCCTTTAAATAGTGCTTGGACCAGTCTTTCCAACGGTATATGGAAGTCCGAAAATGGACATTTGGATTAGAAGATATGGCATGTTGAAGTTCAGGGGTTCTGTTGCCTTTGAAGAGAAGGAGAAAAGAATATCGAAAGTCCGGGAAAACATCGAAAATTGCAATCAACGTTTTTCTACAATAGAAATAGGGGAGGTAAGATAAAATATCATGATTAGCGATCACCGATATCGCATATCAGCGGTCAGAGGCCCATAGTGCATATCATATCACCGTTTCATGATGCAGAGTGTTGATATCACATATCAGCAATCGTAGGTGTAAAATGGTGCACACAAATATAGTGTCATGAAAATTTCTGAATGCCGATAACATTAAAATCGATGAAATTTGGGCCTTTAGTGTTAAAGCACTGGGAGGGGCTAATTTCATTTAACAAATAAATTCAAAGAAAAACCAAGGGTGGATGGGCCCTTTTCTCTCTCCTCCGGGGGGGCACATGGCAGAGTCCTACTGGTCCTAATAAACTCACATGGTGGCTGACGTCATCATGACATGGTGCTATGGAGAACATGTGGCATGAAAATTTGGCGTTTTCAAGGGTTCTATGGGGGCATATATGGGCGACACGTGTCACAACTCAAGAAGTGACAAGTGGCACTAATGAAATCATCAATACCGCAAATAGGAAATCACACAAGTCAAAGTCCCTTCTCCACCGAAGTCCCTTCCAACTTGTGGTTGCAATATGTGAGATCCCTCCCACATGTGATATTTTATGTGATTCATTTTATAAACCATCACGTCTAGGAAATTGACAAACATTATGAAAAATGGTAACAAGGCCCTCTCTCCTATATTGCGATTGCAATATCCTATGTGGGCCCAATCCTGTGGATCGATGATCACAAGTGTCAAGGGGAGATGCTAAAGGTGAGCATCATAAATCATTGATGTGCGGGATTGTACATATAAAAGGGAAAAGGTCCCCGGACAAGAGTTTGAAGGCTCTAGTGCCTTTAAGAAGAGAATTACAAAAAGGGGATGAAGAAAAGGGGCCTGAAGGGGATCAAAACTCACCTGTTTTGTAATGTTTTTAGTGATAAGTTCCAGCATCGGAAAATCCTCCATATTGCACCATAATTGCATCACCAGGCATATCAGGGTGCTGATAGTGTTTTATAGAGATTCTGGGAGGCCGAATGAGTTGGCAGTCATGTTTAGAGTCTGTTATCGCCATGAAGGGTGACCGCTTCCACTTTGTGGAAGAGAAGGAACAAGGCCACTAATGACTGAAAGTCATAAGGAACCGGCTGAGAAAGGATTAGTGATGATTTAGCAGAAACGTGCATGGACGAGAGGCTAATAAAGAAGAGTGGAGTGGAGATATTTTCAGGACCATAATTTCAGTTTCATTGGATTAGTTCTATTTTGTTGTTTTTGATCGTTGTGTTTTTATTTGTTTTGTTTTCAAGAAATCTATCTTATTATTGTAATAATTAGAGGCTGCACACTGAGGAAAATAGTCATACAAACAATTGTAAACTCCAGCAAGGAGATATTTTTGTAACTAATTTCCTTTCTCCCCATTTCCTTATAAAAGGGAGGAACAAACACTTAGGAAAAGGTTCTAAATTTTGAAGAAAAAACCACATGTTATTTCTGATTGTATTACTTCGATATTTGCATCTTCTAGAATATTAATGAAATGGTGGTGATTCCTACATCCGAGTACTACAATGTGTTTTCCTTTCTGAGTTAATGTAATTATAGCGGCCATAAATGTTTCATATGCTTTTACAGATTCATTTGTGTTGACTTGTTAATTCACATGCCTATATGTGGCTTTGAGATTATATCTTTAAATTATGCTCCATGAATCATAGCATTTATTTCTCCTTTATCCATTATGTCTACCTATAATTCAAACAAGTGCAGAACTCTTGAAGCTCTAAGATCTATGTGATAAATATAGAATGCTCGAGGTTTCAAGCTCTATATGATGAGTTACACTATCTCCCTTTCTTTTCCCATTTCTCTGCTAAAGTTAATTAAGTTTTAGGTCCTCGAACTACTCAGCCTCCACTAGTTCATACATATATTCCTATAAGTTGTATATGTGAAAAAGCACCAAAAATACATGGCTTATGTCCTTGGATGAAGGAACCAACCCATGTTTTTTGTTGTATGTATTTACATATGTGTATAAAATGTATATGATTGTTGGACATCTAATCCTAAATGGGTTAGTGTGGAAGCTGAATAGACTAAGTAGTCCAAGAGACCTTGGGATGTGGAACCCAATGGTCACATGTTGTACTATAAATGTAAATCATTTGTTAATAAAATTGCACTCTCATGATTTATCTTTCATATTTCTCTTGCTGTCCATGTGTGTTTAACATGGTATCAGAGCAGGCGAATTCCTGCCCTTCATAATTAATTTGAGCCATTTGTTTTATGGCCTTTTTGTGCAGTTTATTTCTGCCATATTCCTTTTATACAGACCTGCACCCTGTCTGCCATATTCACTTGAACAATGAAACGTTCCTCTGCCTGACACTGGCAGCACTGTCCAAGCTGTTCTGACATGTCTGTCTGTCATATATGTTTTTGATATTATCTGCACCCTCTCTCAAACATGTGCCCTCTATCAAGAGACCAACTGCAAACGCTGTCTCACTGCATCAATGTCATAGACGTTTTATATTCTCTGGTACTATGTTGAAGAACCATCTGTTGAAGAACCAGGACAAATGAAATCCATCGCTGGGATCTTACATAATTAATTTGTTGAAAATTAACGGATGCACGTGGTATCAACGTTGTGTATTATTGTGTATCAACACTATGTATTAGCACTGTGCATTTTCGCGTTGGTTTCATATTAAGGTTGTGTATTAACGCTGCTATCATTTTATGCGTTGAACTCTTGATACGCTGACAGTCTGTTTCGCTCTTTTATTCCTTGAGGTTCCTCGCTAATTGTTGCTGCTCTATCAATATTAGTGGCCCCTCTCCTGACATGTGTCCTTAATGCCATCCTTGCCACCATTTGTTTTTTAACTCTCACCACTTTCGAAATTAAAGCTGCACATTCTATTTCTTATTGAATTCATTCAAGGCAAAGCTCGTAAGAGATCAATGAGGGGGCTATGTTGAACTATTGCTAGTGGTGCCAGCGCAGGAATGGCATCATAATAAAAACCATGGGAACAAAACCTTGATGTGTGTGATGTTGAGTAGACATGATTTGCTAAAATAATGTGCTTCTGAAGCCAAATATGAGCAGCCGACAAAAGAAAATGAGAAATATTTGGGATAGTTTTTCTTGCGTAAATTGTGTGCCCTACCTAACTATCAAGCCTATGTTTGTTTGATAAAATTGTTACCATCGAAGTCGAACACTCTGTCCCTTATGAATGCTCGATGCCTTTGAACTGATGAAGATCATTCTTGTTATACACTGCATACTCGAAGCATTGAATTGATTGTGTGTTGGCTCTGCATTAACCCCTAAAAATAGTGATTGTCGTCTTGCTAAGTTGATTGACGGTGTTGAGAGAAGAGTCCATGTGGAGTTGACGTGAATATGGTAGTCAAACTCTACTTTAGTGGTGTTGTGATGTCCAAGACCTAATGTCCTAAACTGTTGTGTGTTGAAATTTTGAAGGCCTCAGCAAGACGTTGTTGCACAATGCTTGATAGACAGATTTCTAGGCAACACATCGAAGGTATACATTAAAGAGCTAAAAGGCACGAGAAGTAAATTTGTAGAGGGTGGAAGAGTCATGGAACAATGCCACCATTGCAAAAATAAGTTGAGACATGCGATATATGCATAACAACTTTGGTGATTTGACACAGAAGAAAGCCGACGATTTTTAGAGGGCGGTGCCCGGGTTAGCTTGCATCAAGCGGCGCAAAAGCTCACGAGAACCCAATTATCGCATATGCATTGGAAATTTATGCATGAGTTCCTATCATGAAGGCAATCATGATTCCGAGATCTAAGACTTCGACTCCGATTAATCCAAACTATTGGTAAATGCTGGGCCCCTAGAGATACTTGCAGCATAGATCAACAAGACATAAAATCTTTAAATAATTACTGAATTCCAAGGATCAAACCTAACTCATCAACATCAGCTCTGATCTGCATGAAAAAAAATTGAAATGGATCGCGCACTATTGATGCAAAAATGAAAAGAAAACAAGGCAAACGTAGGGAAGGAATAAGGTTGTAAGTGGGCACATGTACATATTATTGGTGCTCTTTCATCCCAGTATAGTTGAGTTCAGGCCTCCAAATATTGTTGATTGACCATTCTACATTGGTGTGGCACTTGATGGCCTCATTTTTAAGGGCTCATTTGTTCTTGGTTTTCATTTCCAATAAATTCATTGAAACCCTGTAGTGCATTATGATCTCTTCTCAAGTGCATTGAAGCATCTGCTGCAAATCCTTTTTCGGCTACATCATCTTCCATTTATTTTGGTAATAAATCACCTGGATTTGGTGGTAGCACATTTTCATCTTCATCAGTGTCAATGGTTGATTCTCTCCAAGAAATGAAAAGCTGAATTCTCAAGAAGCTGAGACGGTAGATTGATATCTTACAGATCTGTTTCTTGCATAGACTGAGATGTCATCCACAGAGAATGGTATACTCAAGTCGTCATCCAACAAGAACAAATTTCCATGAGCATCATTTGAATCTTCTGCCATCAACATTTTCATCCTTGCAATAACATCTGGAGACACACTGTGTGTACCATATTAATCTTCCCAGTACATGGTACTGGTTCTATACAATTGTTGTATGCTTAAAACCGGACAGAGATCGTGGGAAATTTCATCCAAATATTTCTTTGGCTTTTGATGTATAACCAAAAATCCCACTGCTTGTATAATATGATTGAGTGCATCCCAGGCTGAGCCTGCATACTCTTCTTTTGCTTCATAGCGCCAAAGTTCTAGTTCAGCCAACCCTGCTTTTACCTATTCTCCATTGCTAAAAGGAGGATGTTGAAAAGCTGTACATTGATGTATGCAAATGTATGGGTAAATACCTTACGAACAAGAATAGATGGGACATAATTTCCACGCATAGTTTGGAGAAGATTGGTTAGGCTCTTGATAATGCTTTGCCAATGATTGTTGGATGCTTGTTGTGTGTTTGCATTTGCTTGGGATCGAGATATCTTAACTGCGCTTGCTCTTGGTGTTCTTGGGGCCTGGATACATAGGCCAAGCAACACAGATATTTCCTTTTTAAGATTTTCACGGATAATCCCATATATTTTTTCAACATAAGTTGTAAGTTTCTGTTTGAATAACAAAGCTGGATACTTCGCTTCCACTTGGCGTACAGAATCCAACCCAGCAATCATCCCACCAGTTCCAAATGGAAGGCCTATGCCAAAATTTATTAAGGAGTCAAATTGGAGGTTGAAATACTCATTATATCCATAAGTGATCTGCGTCTAAATTGTATTCCTTGTGTTGCATTTGCGAAGGGGACAAATCTAGGAGCCACTTCTAATATCTTTGAAAAAAAGGTTAAAATAAGTGTATTTAACAGAGTTTGATTTGTTGATAAAATGGGAAGAATTTATGGAGTATTAGAGTTATTGAACACACTAATACATTCTAGTGCCGAAAACATAGTCAACATCAACAAAGACACTCTCTGTGACATTCAGAGCTGCCTGCGTAACGCACAGGAAAAGATCCTTTTTTTGCAGCTTGAATCACAGCTACAACAAGAAGAGCTACATCAAAATAGACATCATTCTGAACCTGTTTTTGTTCAGAACATTGAGACAACCACCCATCAGCAACAAGTCAATAATGTTACAGTTCATTCAAATA
>APFE031571688.1:6990-21043 GCA_000404065.3 Pinus taeda | reverse complement strand
TCTAAATTGCAGGAAAAAAAGAATAGCTTAAGATTTGTTTCATTACACCTTAAGTTCAATTTCTGTGTTTTTCAATGTTTTCTTCAGAAACAGTTATGAGCTTGTATTCTTAAATGATCTGGTTTACGCTGTTTCTTTCACATATGAGTACATGTCTTAGGAATTCTTAACTCTCCGGGATCCCACTCATCCACTTCTCCTCTTTGTCAACATGATGAAATGATTCTCTTTTTCCTTTTATCCCTGATGTTCACTCCGTACTTTCAGCAGACATAGAATTGTATCCTGTGTGGCTATCCCGCTCTGTATCCCCTTTTGACCAAGAAAACGCTCGCAAGCCTCAATCTGTGACTCCATGCCCAATGGTTCGAAACTTATCACACCTTACCATGCCTCTTTGTTAGAGAATCCTACCTTCTTTCCGATCACAATCAACACTCCCTTGAAGTCAGAAAGCTAGCCTAAAATCATCAACTAAGGTTGAATTAAAAGGAGAGAGCCCTCTCCGATTGCAGGTGGGCTAGAACGTGCAATCAGAAGATTGGCTTGTGGCTACCTCGACTGTATCCCTATTAGGAGCCTAGGGACAACCTGAGTGATAACACTAAGTATGAAGAATTATAGCAAAGCTTGAGAAAATATTATATAAACAACATATACTGCAAAGTTCATCCTATGGCTACTTGTTAGAGGATTCATCTACACTAGACTCTATGCTAGAGTAATATGCACTTCTTTTCAAACACTTAAAAACTCTCTTCACTTAATCCTATACTCACATAACCTATTCATTCCTTCAAATCCAACAATTCATGTCATCATGGACAAAATGATTTTGCTAGCTCAATATTTTAGGACATAAAAGGAAATTAAAAAACATGTTAGCTAAACCATATTATTTTGAAGTAGGATAATCCTACTAAACTGAAATGGGTTCATCTCATAATTCATGATATCCACATATAATCACATATCTCTATGTTGATCATGTGCTTTGGCAACAATGTAAAATTCTAATTGGTCTAAAATCAAGATATCCTATAATTAAGAATGGTAAGTTTTCAAAAACACAAGTATAATATTTTCAATAGACGTAATACTATGTATACTATCTGCAAAAAAAAAAAAAAAAAAAAAAAAAAAAAAAAAAAAAAAAAAAAAAAAAAAAAAAAAAAAAAAAAAAATAGAGTTATTGAAAAAAGAAAACTAAGATCTGCAAAACCTTGAGATATTAATTGCTACAAATTTTCAAAACCCTGTAATACAAATACAAAAACTAGTCCTTAATGGCCAATGACTCTAAGCGCGTAAATCGAAAGAATTATCTAAATGTGTTTTAAATGAATTATAGAGACTCTTACAACATAAAATATCGGAGGGATATGGAGCAGATGTTGTGAAATGCTTCTATATAAAGTGTCATAATTTAATCGTAATTCCTCCTTTTTGCACCACAAATAAAATCATTATAACCCAATGGCCATAAAAAAAAATTTCCTTTCATTTTCCATTGTTTTATTTTTAACGAGCCTTCACATGAAACTTGAATATAGCAAAGATATAAATACATGAACATAGACTAAAGAATATTTGTATAGGCTTCCCTACCAACATTTACGTGTGTGACAATACCCCATGCTAACAATGTGCCCTTTATAAAGAAAACATGTACATTGTGCCATAGTGTCATGTTAAAATGGTCAACACCCATATATTATAATACTTTAACGAAATCATGCATCTGATATATCATGCTTTCCAAATCTTGGTGCACATGCCTCTCCCTTGAATGGGGTTTCTCTGATGTGGCCATTTACTATATTGAGTATTTTCGATGTATCCCACAGTGTTGAATGGCCCTGCAAAGTACTAGAAAAACTTATTCTTTGCTTAAGTGTGTGAAGGGGGATGGGATTTATTTCTAGCTTTACTATCCATAAAAATAATTTCGTTCTTTTTTAAAAAAAGGCCCCAAAAGCTCAGGTAATTTTTTCCTCCAAGGAATAAAATTGAATTACCAGATTAAAAATAGATAATTGTGCATATAATTCCTATCACAAAATCTAAGAATTGTGACCACACAAACATAAATACAAATACGAAAACAACAAATTCAGAGGTTCATTAGACTACGAAAACAACAAATTCAGAGGTTCATTAGACTACAAAAACAAAGGCTATGAGATTGAATAACTGGGGACCATGACTTGATATGGACCAAGTATTCCATATTCAGACATTAGTTGTTCTATTAACATCTTTTTATATATGTGACATTAAATATTTTGTTTTATCTAAAATAATTATTTTTATAAAACCTATTTCACCTATCCAAATTACCAGACAAACAACCCAATAGGAGATGGATATAGAAATCTAATGAGGATAAGCCAAAGCATTAATTTGTGATTAAATCACATTTATTTTGTAACAAACAATTGCTTCAATTGTTACAATATATAATGCCTGTTAAAGAATCATATAATTGCCACCATTCAAACATAAATTAAGATCAAAAACAAAAAAAGGTATGGACAAGTTTGAAATATTAATACACCAAGTCTTCACTATCCCAAAGGAAATAAGATAGCCTATTATGAAGTCATAGTCTACCTGCTAGACATTTTGGAGGTTTTTCTAGTCTACTTTCCAGTCTCATTTGCCTAGAATTTGGTAGGGATTTGTTGGAACACTACTTTGAGTTGTGAATTATCCACAATTCCAAGTGCTCGAGGGTTTTTCACAGTGTCAAATCCATATATGTAGTCAAAAACTCAGTTTAAACAACATAATTGACCAACAAATGTTTCACCAGATTCTACTGAGAAACTCCAAAACATCTAATAGACAACACCTATTACACATGGGGTCTTTAAAATATTTTGAATAATCTGGTCATAAAAGCAACAATTGACCAATCCAATCAAGAAAAGTATAGATAAAAGACTCTCCTTCCCATAATCAACCAAAATTCTCTCTCTTTTTCAAAATGATCTTGCTAGACGTCTCCGGCGTCTACCTTTCGTGGGAGGCTCAACAATGGACATTCTCGCTGAAAATGACCTTTTGACAAAAGGATGATCCAGGGGCTCGGATGTTCATGGTCAATATGAAATATTATTTTTAAAGAACATTGTATAAATTCCTTGACATATTTAGATAGTGCATAAGTTATAGGTGGTAGATCCCCATTTCCAACTTTCCATAAGGCATGTTATTGTAGGATCAACACAGTCATCATTTTCAACTTGTCAATTCCTAAACTAGATATCTAATCCAAATTCAAGGAGGTACAAATGAATACATATGTCATCTGCACTAACCTGGACTAAAGAATTTGTACATATTTCCAGCATTTTCATATTATGGGTGGGCATGATGTCATAGTTGTCCGCATCAAGGATTGAATTTCTATTGGAACAATTTTCATGCATTAATAAATTCAAAAGGTGGAAAAAAAATAAGGTTTCAAGGGAAGGAATTTCACAATAATTAAGCTGAAATACCAATATTAAGGCCCATAAGTGCAAAATAACAAGCCAACTCAAACTAATGAGTCATATCTTTCTGGGATTTGATAACATGAAATTGAATATTCTACTGAATTTCATTCACAATTCTGGCCCTACTTAGATCAACTAGTCCTATTATATCCTCATATATATTTAGATTTTAGAAATAGGTTAATCAAGAGAGGCATGAAGTTATCTTGATAATGGAATGCACTCTTAGACCAACTTACAATAAGCTATAACTCATTCATATTTGCGACACAACAAATAAGCATAGTGATAGTACTCCTACATAGAAATGAACAAAAACGCATGAACATAGTTGCAAATAATAACTTCATCCTTCAATTAGTACCTCCATGCAACAACCCCAAAACTTAGGGAATCCACTGTTCTACACTTAAAACTACAAGTTTGTCTCAGTGACTATTTCCTTATATTCTTAATACATGTTAAGACTTTGATGGTACTCCTCAAAAGAATTTGATGGAGTAAATGGGGATAAATACTTGCCATGAACTTCTGATTCATAATAAAATATTCTTTTACTACACCAAACAAAAATAATGGGAAAAATAAAAAAGGTTTAAATTTGAGAAACACCAAACACTTCCTCCAAAAGATGCAACCTCAGTCTATAAATAAAAATATAAAAATGATTTTTCACATAAAATCCAACTATAATAGATCCAAAGGATGGAACAATGAAAACAATAAAAGTTGAGGAACACCAAACATCCCATAAAAAATACAGAAGATATGAAAAATAAATCTCTTTTTACTCAAAGAAGTACAATGTCCAATGATCAAATTTTAGGTATTGTGAATAAAAAAATAAACAAAAAAAATATTATTGTCGAGTTGAAGCATCAATAAGATAGTACCATCATAGACAACTATTGAGATGTACCAAGAGCTACACTATGTGGGAGGAAAACTAGCCCCTACTTAGCTCTCAAAATAAGCTCCAGATGGGAGCAACCCCGAAGCACCTTTAGGAGTACTCTTCCATGTCACCCCATCAGAGAGAATTTTTCGAGAGTGCAATCCATGGTTCGAAATTTTGTTCCCCACCTTTATTGGAACAAAGAGAGAAGTGACAACATGAATCACAATTTTCTGAAAGATTCTAGGAGTAAATTGTTATGGGAGCTAATTTTATATAATATATATTTTAATGTGGGTGTGTTTCTCTATGCATTAAAAATATGCATGAAAAATGGTCAATCAGGTGTATAAAATTTTAAAAAATTTCAACAACCTATAGCTCTTGGAATTATAGACACATTTGGTGTTGCTTGAAAGGTCTTGCAACCTACAATAATTTAACAAAGAATGAATAGATGGAAACCTATAGCTCAAGGAATTACATATGCATTTGTTGTTGCTTGAAAGGACCTACATGCTATGCTGATTTAGCAAAGGAAGAAATGGTTGAAACTTATAACTCAATTACAGATGTATTTGTTGTTGCTTGAAATGTCCTATAGGTTATGATGGTTTAGCAAAGACTAAAGTGGTGGAAGGGACAAGCCTAATTCAAGAATGACGTTGTTAAGTCACAATAACAACATAAAGTATAAACAGATGGAATAACATGGAAACATAGGTTTAGGTAGAAAAATATCTTCATGCATGGTATTGTTAAGGATGAAATATTCTTTGCAAAAGAAGGGTCACCATAAAAACAACATCAACAATTATTGAATTGCTGCAAAGAGATCCTATGGCTAGCATGTAAATAAAGCCCTGGTTTGATAATCAATATTAATTAACCTATGGATTTCCAAGGTTTTGGGAGAGACCAATCGCTCGAGGGACAATTGGAGAGACCCAAGGATTTTAAGGGATAAAGGATAGGACATCACAGACAACCTACCTACCCTTCCCACCAAGAAGAAGAAGAAAAATACATACACACACACACAGATATATATATATATAATATATTATATTTTATATATTTATATTATATATATCTTTATAGAATATCTCTTCTCTCTCTCTCTCTCTTCTCTATTATATATATATTATATATGATATATAGCCAAGGTTTGGGAGAGAAAAATCAACTCCGAGTACAATTGGAGAGATCCCCTAAATTTTCAGAGATGTAAAGGGATAAGGAATAAAAAAACCACCACCACCTTCATATATTTTACAAGCACACAAAGAAAGCGTCATAAAAATAAATATTTTTATTATTAATAATTGATCATAATTCTACAGAGGGTAACATCCAATTAAACAATTTAAAATTCAAATAGCTAAATAGTTGTGTTCCTATGAATTCCATCAATCATATATACTCGGTCAAAAACACGGTTCTAATCACCAAAAAGCCTCGAGGTACCAAAAACCATTTTCAAGACCTCTTTGGAAGGCTCAAAATGCCTCAATATTTTTTTGCCATCTCTCGAAACTGTTAAGCCCATTTCTCAATAGTTAGTGAAAATTTGTTGAAGCCACTGATTGTTTCAACTTTCATTTGTTTATGAATTTCTAATAATTTAGCTAAAATATTGAAAATACAGAAACAAAAGGGGTTTTTTATTCACACTAGACTGTGACAACCCTATAGAATCTTTTTTGAATCATGAGACTGAATAAAAAAACAAAAAACACTTCCATGTAAACAAAAGGGAAAAAAATACAGTGAAAGAAACAAGGCTTTCTCACGAGAGAGAGGAGATTTTTCCTAACAAAAATGTGATTTCTCATCATTATGGCAGAGCAAATCCACAAAAGGCAGGTTTTTGAGTGTTTTTTTGGAAATTTTGAATATATTATTTCAAATATTATCTCAACACATCATGGTACAAAATAATTACATCCAACCCAAAAAGGCCAAAAAGGCCAAAAAGGAAATCATTTTTGAGCTTCAACACATACCTTTATATAAAAGTCTACAACAATGTTACCAAAATCATCCCAGGCAATGACCCATTGAGGCCAATGAGTGAGAAAGGACTTGGACACAAGAAAACCTCAAAATTTGACTCATGAAATTTAAAAGTAAAAAATACACCAAAGTTCATGATAATGGGGATATTTTTCATAATATGAAAATCTACAAGGTGCATATAATACAAATTTATAATATTTCCTTGTTTTAGAGTACATAGATGATAACACATGCTATAAAAAGGCATATATTTTAGAACAATTGACATGTCTATTCATTCTACTATCACTCAAAATTGTCCTTACAAGGTTCTACCAACAACCCCACAACTAAGAATCAAATGGGACAATCAAGAAGAATGCCCTGTCACCAGCGAACTTCTCTCACCTCGGAACCAATGCATGCTAGTGTCAAGACGATAGCCCTAGTGGCATTCACTGAAAGCTATAAATTGGGTCAACGATACACACCTAAAAAGTAGTGAATCATAACACTTAAATACTTAAAGTAAAGGTTTCTTGAATAAGGGGAGTGATATACTTAAAACAATCAATTCAGAAAATCATCATTATAAACCAAAGAGTACATCTGAAACATCATATGGCTACCAAGAGAGTATTCTTCATTGACAAAGTTGTAGAAAAATACAAGGTCCATAAGTAGAATATCATTGCTCCAAATGAGTTTGATGGGTTTCATCCCAACACTCCTCAATATTATTTCAATTCTAGTATTCAGACTTCATCACTAACCATGTCAATAGTAGGACTAAGGAATCAATATCAAACAACTAAGTGCATGGAGTAATCTAATATGAAAGGGACAAGAACTATGGACGAATGAAGAGGAAAGGTGGAATCAAAAGTAACCAGTCCATTGTCTACTAACCTTATCCTCTTCTTATACTTGTTATACTTGAAGAAGGACTAATACATAGCATAATCCAAATAATAAATCTACCCAAGAATAGGTGCCATGCAAGGTCACATAAATCTACCATAGACAAAAAAGAAAAGGAAATTGAAAGTCGAAGAAACCCTAATATGGATGGTCTGACCCTCATACTCATGTGCATGCATGAAAAGAAAGAGAGAGAGAGAGTCCAAGTAGGCCGTTGTATATGGATAAGAATAGATCATCTCCAATAATATAACAAAGGTTATAATGATAGCATGCATCACGACTCAAATAGGGTGGTCCAATATAGCCAAGAAAAATATCCTCAACTTAGCATGCATCCACCTTTCTCTCCCGGTGTAAATAATAAAAATAGCCTTGAAACATGCTCACATTAGGTGCCCTCCATACCAAGCATATAACTCCTGAAAAAGCACAAGTGGACAACTATGAATATTTCTCCATCAAAAGCACATGCACCTAGGTGCCTCTTTTTCTCCATGAAAAATAGATCATTCAAAGCATGATCAAACCCCAAGATAGGGAACTTCCATTTTCTAAAACAAGCATCCTCAAATCAACATGTAACTCGACTAGGAACAATGCCAACATGTGAGAGACAAATATGGAACCTCCCTAAAAACAAATATGATAGTAACATCATCAACCAAAGCACTTTGTCTTCATTTTTTGACTCATATATTTAATGGAAAAAGTTCCAAGGACATATGGACCATAATAGAAGGAGATCCACTCATACATGGAAAGATAGGCACTCCAAAATAGCAGCCAGACACTACACATAATTTTTGCCATAATTCTCAAAAGTACTCGACAAGAAAAGTGCCTCATTGAGCCAATATAGGCCAAGCCAATTTTTGTTATAAAGTCATTATGAAAGCCACATAAAAAGCATTATCTTTTCTCCTCAGAGATGTGCCTAAGGTCCTCCATGAACCTATGATACATTGAGCATCAAAGGCACACTAGCAACTCCTGTGTTTAGCTAAAAAGTTCAAGGAATAACTACACCATCTATTGGAAGACCATATGAACCACAAAAAGATAGAAAATAGAAAATCAGTCCACAACCTTCTCTCATAACCACTGGTATATGATTCCCTAATACTAGATTCTCCTTAGAATCCATGAAATTTTTGGGTTTTCTTCACAAACACTATTGGATCTCATTATGATCACATGCAAACTAAAGAACCTACCAAAGTAACAAAAACCAGCAAAAACTAGAGATGCTTGTTGATGAAGCAACCTCATGTGTGTTAAAGGTATGTGTTTATGCCAATCTAATATTGTAGGCAAGTTCTCCATGAAGTGTTCTATCTTCACCTAGTTTGCATGTGAAAAATACCCACAAGCAAGTGATATTCGATAGGGCGATGTAAAAAATGAACATACATCTTTTTGAAAATGAACATTCACTCTCTTTTTTTTTGTGAATTTACAAGTCCATGTTCGACATGATTGATGATGAGTTTTGTTGCTTAGAAGCTAAATTCTTCACTTCTGGCATTGAAACAAGCATTAAATATAGTTTACCTATTAGACCTATAGAATTTAGGAGGATTGTTTTAGATTTCCCAAATTGAGACAGGTACTCATTATGGAATACATAGCCTTGTCTACAAATATAGCATGTCTTTAGCTAAAAAATAGAATGTGAACAAGAAGAAGAAGTGGTTGTTGTTCTAGTAGTGGTTTCTAGGATTTAGAGAAAGTTTTTGAGTATGCACTTAGAATTAGCACACTGACTAAAACCCAAATCTACATGTAAACACTAAATTCGAAGCCCTCCCACATGACCATCTAAGGCACTACTATGGGAGAAAAAAATGTTGAAATGATGAAACAACTCCTTTGGGGGTGCCATTTTCTTGGAATGGTGAAAAAACTCCTTTGACAGTGTCGATTTTTCAAGGGTACTTCGACTTTCATTCAATACCATTACTATATTCTTCTTCAAGAAAAGATTCATTGGTGTGCCACATGTTTTGGAGAATTCAATTATTTGGTTGTTCATCCTTCATTGGGATTTGACAGTGCTCGAAATTGTTTTCCTTATTCACTCTCTAGAAGATTAGGTATAAGTATGTTTTTGAGCCATGTATCTATTGAATGTTCATTTTTTGCACTATATAGGTTGATGAGGTACATCCCAAGTTGTTAGCAAAGGGTGCCTTGTTGATCAACGATGTTCAAGCTCTATATTATATATATTATTTTGACTTTATTTCAGCTTTGCAATACTCATACTTAATTTTCTGGATTCAACTATTCCAAAGTAGCTTTGCTATACACATACTTAAACCATTCTAGATTCTTACTAAGAACCGAGGTGATCAGTCTCGTACATCGATAAAAAAATAGAGTTAAGAGAAATTCAGTGATTGCATCGAGAGGCACTCTGCAGCCCAATATGGAAGAGATGTTGTAATGTCCTGTCCTATTATGTTATGTAACATTTTGACTCAATCAAATTACACAAAAATATAAATAATTCTTAATTATTAATAATTGAACTAGCCTAGATCTTAACTCCAGATCTATCAAACGAAAAGAGGGATCAAATATCTTAACATGCAAACCATTTTTAGAGTGAAAATAGACTTTATCCCTCTTGGGACTTGGTAGATCAAGAGTTAAGATGGACCTATGATGGTATATAATAGAGCACGAGCATGGGGTTAGACCATATGTTGATGGGGTAGAAAGGATTCAAGGTTCTAAAGTTGAAAAACAAAATTCATACATAAAGTTACGTGAGGCAGAAAATCTAAACATATTATGGAGGCTAGTAAAATAATTTTATGTGGTGACACACAAAATATGAACATGGAGAAAGCGAAGGTCAGAGAAGATGAGGTTTTACATGAAAGAGTTCATGAAGGACAATTTGTGGACCTTCATGCCAAAATGAAAAATATTCTTAAAGAAGTGAGAAATGAAAGTTATATTTTTTGGCAAGATAGTCATATATTGGACAACAACCCACAACAGGAAAAATATGGGAGAATGGGGACTTTTCAATTGCAAGGAAAATGATAAAATTGCAGGTGAATATGTTCATATTTTATGTTGAATGGAATGAAGGAAAATTTCTATCTTTCACTTAGAGGTTGGGTACAAATTGAACTAAACTGCATTTTATCTTCCTTATTCTAAATCCCTTTTTATGGTATCGATGGCTTCATTCGATCCTGAGGTTCATGAAGGTTTCAGCTCAAATGGGTTTTAATTTCAGCTTCTAAAACTTCGTAGAGAAAAGGGTATAGTGAAAATTCCACGATAATATGTTTGGAGCAGCGAAACCCTAGAATCCAAAGCTCTAATACCAAATGTTATGCAGCCAACTTACAAAATAGAATAAATGATAGGTCAAAGACTTTAAAATCAACCTCTTTGAGTGGGGAACCTCCTTTACATTACACAAATGAACAATTATTGTATGATTCAAATGAAAATACCTCCTTTCTATCTAAAGGAGTCTAAGGGTCACAATATAATCAGAGACAAAATAACAATAATAATGTAAGGGCACAACAATAATAATAAGGGGCTATAATGAAAATAATAATGAGGGAATACACTAGTATTATAGGGACCTAACAAACACACCTGGAGGTGAACCATAGACAAAAGGTTAGGGAACTACTGGGATTCTGCATCCATCCATCCCATCTCCACCTTCATCACCACCTCATACAACTAGACCTCCACCTCCACCTTCATTCTTCAGTATGGTGAATACATTGAAAATTCTTGTATTCAAGGGTTAGGGATTAGAGGATCCTGATCCATTTTGGTTCGTAGCTGAAGCTATGTGGAAGGCACACAAATCAATGATGATGACATGAAGAAAGCGCAACTAGCCACAACACTATAAGATAGATTTCTTGCATGGTATATCAAATAGAGTACAACCAACACAAATTCTGTGTTGGCCGAGACAATTACTGCGATGAACGCAAAATTTAGAAAGCCAAAATGAGAAGCTTAGTGTGTCACCGAAATAAAGGAGATCAAGAAGACAACTAATGAGTCCATGCGGGATATGGATCAGAGGTTGAAGTGCTTATTGAGACAAGATAATATTTAGATTTCAGATGAACAACATAAGGAATGGTACATAGCTTCACTATTGCTACATTTAAGATTTCCTTTGTCTCAACAGAAGATCAGATATTCGGCCAAAGCATTATAGATTGTGATGGATCTTGAGGCTTCACCAAATTAGGATACGAATATAGGAGTCCAAAATACCTAGTCAAAGTTAGCAAGCCTGCATATGGAATTACAAGATCTGAAGAAGGGAAAGGAGGTTCAGTCAAGACTATGCCTTGAAGTTTGGTGCACAAAGTGCAAGGTTGTATGCCATTATAAGGATCAGATCCTTGTATACAGGTATTATATAACTATGGGAGGTTGCAACCCACTGAAACCAGAGTCTCCTAATAGATCAAGCACTAGTTCAAGTGTCTGGTGTAGTATCTACCAAGTACCAGGAATGCATATGACAAACAATTTTTATCTATTACAAAAGTTTGTGCATTCACCAAAGCAACTCTTCTGTAAATTTTGTAAATCAATTGGCCATGATGAAAGAGATTTCCGAAGCTATGATTTGATGATAGACATAACCCTAATGTATAGGATGCAGGCTAAAACCCATGTGCAGAATGATCAAGTCTCACTTATGGATCATAGAGGATTCCAGGGACATGGAAGAGGAAGAGGAGGAGGAGCTAGAAGAGGTTGGGGTCAAATCATATGCTACAACTGTGGAGAACAAAGGAATTTTGTGCACGATTATCAGAATCCAACTCATCCATCTTATCAATACTGTAAGCAATTTGATCATGTTATAGAAGAGTGTCCTTTATTAATAGAAAAAATGCAGCAAAGGAAGAACCAACAACTGACACAGAACATTTGGATGATGAGATCTGAGCCACACAAAGATAATCCTAGTGTCAATATAGTCACATGAAGTGGTATAGCCACTGGTGAAGATAATCCTAGTGTTAATATAGTTACATGAAGTGGTATAGCCACTGGTGAAGATAAGGTAGGAGGAAAGCAGCCGGTATTAGATACATGGGTTTGTAGGGCTGGTGAAAAGAATGATGGATTTGAATTACATAGAGAAAGTGAGACATTTATGGAGGCATGATTTTTTTTTATGGATCTAGGTGCTTCTAGGTTTAAAACTCAGATAACAATAATCCCCTAAAGAGAGAAATGTGAAGAAAGTACTACAATGGACAACTCTGACTGGACAATGTTGAAATTGTTTCTACAAAAATGCATGAAGTTGTTGAGGGACTAGAAGGTAGTTTAAGGACTCCAAGAACTAATAGAAAACTACGCTAGTAAGGACAAGTCGCTCCTAGAAAATCACACAGTAAATAAGTTGAACTAGAGAAAGAAGTGGGTTGGTAGGGAAATGTGGTTGACAACACAAATTGGTGATTTTGATATGGACTAGATAATTATAGACTTGGTTTCTGACACTAATGTACTACCAAAATAGACTTGGAAAGGTATGGGGAGACCTAACTTATAGTGTTCACCAACTCAGCTGTGCATGGAAAACAAACAAAACATAATTCTGATGGGTCGCCTACATGGAGTGGCTATAGTTATTGAAGGAGCTAGTGTGGTCACAAATTTTGAATTTATTGAAATAGTATATGGAAGTAATCCATACACAACATTGCTCAGGATTGATTGGGCTTTCGACATGAATGCTATTAGTAATTTGAAGAAGCGAAACATGGTATTGGAAAAGAATGGCCTTCGAGTAGTTATTCCATTGGATCCAGCGAAAGGTGTGTGATACACATAAGCAATCTGTCATGACTATGATTGTTGAACTGGTAAATCTCCTCTGCGGACAGAGGCGATCCCACTAGCCCAACACGGGTCTAGCAACAATCACACACGTTACACGCAGGTTCCTAATTGCATAAATCAAAAGATCGATCAGAATGATCCACCTGGAATCCAACGCTATTTGTTGTAGAAGAAACGCCGCTCCCGTCCTTTAGCTTTGGCTGGTCACAATCCTTATGCTCCACGTAAACGGGCACCTACACAAGAAAAGAACAATACAAACACAAGCGTAAAATCCAGTAAATGCAATTATATATCGGTCAGACAAGATATAACTCAAATATCATCAGAAGACACATGAGTGGAACCATAATGATAGTCGTTCATTATTCAATAAAAGAAGAGAAAGGTTACAACCAAAGAGGCCTGACGTTGAACCTCCTATGACTGGGCCAGTAGCTAAACACGCCTTGCAAAGTGACCTCTTCTCTCTCAATATTTTGGCAACATAACTCCTCTATAGCTCTCAATTCTCACTATCAATCCATCATAATCTCAGCACTCACCTTAGCTCTAAAAAAACTAGTTGGTTCAATGCAGGGTGACAGTCATTTATAGATGGAGGAGAAGGAAGTATGCATTGTATCCAGAAACCTACTAAAGATTTGGCATTGTCCCAGAATAGCCATTGAATTGGGTTGTCATGGATAAAAAGACGACACTCGACCACTTCCATGGGATTTTTCCCCAGAGAACTGCATGAGCAATGGAGGAAAAAACACTTCAGTGCGCGCTGGCCAAAAATCATGACCAAATTTGGGTGGCGCGGGCTTTGTTCTGTGACAGAGCATCCATGGGCGCGCCCTCTTTGGAGGAACTGAGCCATTGG
>APFE031571687.1:0-32456 GCA_000404065.3 Pinus taeda | reverse complement strand
TATAATTAAATTACTAATTTAATCATTTAATTTGGCTTTGATATCTTTTGGTGAGCAAAATAATACAAATTTACTTAATGAAACCATAAAAAAACAAAATTGAATTTACTCATTATGAAATGAACTTAATAAAAATAGACTTGATTTCCACATCAACATCTATGGTTAATTTTAGGTTTCCTCAGATTGCGAGATAGGGAGAGGGACCATATTAAAAGTCTTGAATAATTGGTTTGTTTGCGGATGTCTTTATAATTATATAAAGTTGCTTCTGTATATCGTGTCGGGAAACTGTCAGTACAATAGAGAGGGTGAAGGAGTGGGCAGCAGAGGGTTTCTCGATCGTATAAAATTTTTTTCTTTCGGTGCTGAGATGTCTCGACCCTATAAACTTTTTATTTTCCAAGTCCAGAAATCGCATCTGGAGTAACTTTCAGGCTTAACTAGTGAACCTTATTACGTATATTCTCGAAACAGTCGGCGAGCTTACTTGTCTGAGAGGCACTGAAAGTGGACACTAGGTTTTCACTTGGTGCTATAACGCTGGCGCAGAGACAGAAAGTCCAGAGATCATATATAAAAACATTCAGAGGATCCATGGATTCTGAGGACGATCAGAAGAAGGACAAGCCCAGAGTGTTTGGAGTGGATCTAAACCTGGATTCTGAGGGCGATCAGAAGAAGGACAAGCCCAGACTGTTTGGAGTGGATCTAAACCTGGATTCTGAGGGCGATCAGAAGAAGGACAAGCCCAGACTGTTTGGAGTGGATCTAAACCTGGATTCTGAGGGCGATCAGAAGAAGGACAAGCCCAGACTGTTTGGAGTGGATCTAAACCTGGATTCTGAGGGCGATCAGAAGAAGGACAAGCCCAGACTATTTGGAGTGGATCTAAACCTACGCTGCCCTAATTTCAGCCTTAACGAACCCCCAGAAACGTCATATTTAGCGGGCGAAACACGTGCAAAGAAGCAAGGTCATCAGGAGGTACCAAAGTTAGCGGTTTCTGCTTCCAAAAGCAGAAGCACCGCCCAGGGCCCTAAACCCCGCGTCTTTTCTTGCCGCTATTGCTCGAAAACGTTCTCCAGTTCTAAGGCACTCGGAGGCCATCAGAATGCCCATAAGAATGAGCGAACTGCAAGCAAATCTAATCCCGTTTTGAATAGCCCGCCAACTGACAACTTTCAGTTTCCCGTTGTAGGGCAGCACCCTAGAAATGTTATGTTCGATTCCAACCCCAGGTTTTCTCACAAGTTTGAGCTGCAGAGAGTTGACCTATCAAATTATCGGCCTCACTTCGAGCAGTCGCAGCCCAATCTTCACGGAGAATTTTCCTCCAGTTCTCTTTCTTGTGTAAAAAGCACCAGAAATGTTGGAGGGCAGCAGCCTAGTAATGCTATGCAGATAGTTGACCTATCAAATTATCGGCCTCACTTCGAGCAGTCGCAGCCCAATCTTCACGGAGAATTTTCCTCCAGTTCTCTTTCTTGTGTAAAAAGGGCCAGAAATGTTGTAGGGCAGCAGCCTAGTAATGCTATGTTTGATTCCAACAGCAGGTTTTCTCAGAAGTTTGAGCTCCAGAGAGTCGACCTATCAAATTATCGGCCTCACTTCGAACAGCAGCATAATTTTAACGGAGAATTTTCGTCGAATTCTGTGTCTTCTGTTAAAAAGCCAGGAGATGACATCGAATTGGTGAGTAGCTCTTTATCTTCTGCGAAAAGGGCCAGAAATGGCACCGAATTGGGGTCAACCTCTTCTCCTTCTGTGAAAAGTGCCAGAAACGAAGATCCTCAACGGCATAATACATCTGATAATACAGAACATGCGGAGCTTGACTTGTCTTTGCATCTTTGAGCCGCTCAAAATCTTATATTCTTTAATTGAAGTATGGAACATTTCAAATTTGAACTTCCATTCCATTACCCAGGCTCGCCATGAACTCTGTACAGTGCGCTTCAACGTATTCTTCGATATGATGATATAATGAGTTTACTTCATAACGATATTCTTTATTTCATACAGTCAGCTTTCTGATATAATCATAAGATGGAGGACTTGGATTTGATAATAATTTATTGTCAAACATAAACTAATTTAGGGTCAATGTCTGTATCTCGCATAGATTTCTCCGAGATTTGTAAATTGTTAATATGGTAATGGTTATTCTCGAATTTCTTAATAAATAATGTGGGATTCAGTATAGATTTATTTGATCCGAGCTAAGGTGTTCACCAAATCTCTAAGGAAATACCTGGAAAGTCACGACACTGCTTTCAGAAAGTAATATCAGCCACTCTTTTCCACATTTTTTTCACCTAACTTCTCCATGGTTGAAGTCTCATTCAAACATTCCTCTTCAGAGATGTTTAAAATCAAAGTGTATATGTCTTGCAGTTAGTCATCATATTGGTTGTCATTTTTCTGGAATTAATTGTGTTTGACGTGAACTGCTCATTATTACTAGTAAACCAAATCTTAATAAATTGAGAAAGCACCGTCCTAGAATTATGTAGATAAAGTAGATATAAAAAAACTTTATTAATGTTAATGTTAAAATTTTTTGGATTCCAACCTTTTTGAGAATCAAATTAATTAATATTAAATATTCTACTTTAACCAAAATTTCTAATTAAATACAACTAAATAATTAATAAAAAAACTGTTTATTGAATAACTAAATATTCCATTAAAAAAATATTTTAAAATTATCAATAATCTAATAAAATAAGATATTTAACTAAACCCAAGAAATAAAATGATAAGATAACCAATGAGTAAGTCTACTAATAAATAAAATGATAAGATAATCAATGAGTAAATCTACTAATAAACAAAATGATAAGATAGTCTAGTAAGTCTATTAATAAGAATGAAGAGTAAATGAAAAGACCATTAAGGACTAGGTCTATGAATAAAGAGTTTCTAAAATTGGCTAAGTTTGTAGCCATCTATGTTATTGAAGTTATAGGGGTGTTTTTCAATGAGAAGGGTCTTTCCAATCAGATTGGTTGATGTAGGGTCTTAGCTTGATCAAAGTGAATTAGGTGTTTGGTGTTCAAGGAGTGTTATGACAATGCAACTTTTAGAATTTGATTATGAGTAGTGTCTAATATGTTCTCCTTAAGTCTAGCTTTGTCAGACCTTCCATTTTAGCCAATATAATATTTTCCATATGAACCAGGAATAAAGTAGACTCTAAGAGTAATACTAGGAGCCATTAGGCCTTTAGGAGATCTGTATAACTACTTGAGGGCTTTGTAAGGGTTGAATAAGGTTTTGATGTTCTTCTTAGAATATAATTTTGAAATATAATATGTTATGTATTTCATATATAGAAGGGATAGGAGCCTTTGGGAGGGTTACTTACGTCATTTGGAAAGTGCTAACAAGTAGATCTATAAGATTTCTAGATTTGAGAAGAAGAAGAATCATTCTTTATAAGGGGGTTGGTGAAGTGATCCTTATGGAGAGATAATAATTAGGGATCACAAATTTTGAGCCCCATAACGAAGAGGGTCTCTAACATAATACACTTCTCATTTGGGTGATGATGAGAGTTCACATAGAGGTATTGGTTAGCCTCAATTTTCTTCTAATATTCTTGAAAGGAAAGGGATCCATTAGAATGTCCCATAACTACATGGTAATTTGATTATGTGAAGAGAGACTATTAAGATGGTTAATTGGTTTCTCACACCACTAATACATTCTTTTTTACATATTTTTAAAGGATTAAGATAATCCATAGTAAACAATAAATAAATATAATATAACCTTATCCCAAAAACCTAATAAAAATACCACATCCTTTAAAATTATCCAATATTCTTACCTAGGATGCATTTGATTTTATGAAATAGTAACTATAGGTTATATATTTACTTCATATTGATATAATTAGATTTTATTAATATTTTGTTTTGTAATTACTCTAGAATTATTCTCATCACATTTACATAGGTTATATATTTATTTTATATTGATGTAATTAAATTTTATTATGATCTTATTTTGTAATAATTATAGATTGATTTTTATCCTACATTTTTAGTGTAAAGGGATAAATCTAAAGTGGAAATTTTATAAAATTATAGGAAGAAAAGGTTTACACTTCAAGATATTTATTACTTCTTGACATCTGTTAGATATAGGATTAGCCCCCCCACCCAACACACACATTATAGATAGAGAGCATGTGTCAAATACATCTTCTTCATTTTGAATGACATAGTAATAAAATGTTTCAATCATAAGAATATGTTTATCTTCTTTGACTTTATATAACCCATACATAGTTAACAATAAAATATCTTATTTAGGATCCATATGGTTCACATTTTGTTTTTTCTTAAGCTAGTTTTACCTCAGGCAAACAAAAAAAAGTCAGTACATAAGTCAGCCATAAAATATCATTTAGATTTATTGCAAATGGTCTCAACCTGACCACAGAGAAACTAAGTTTTCTTATACCATATTTGTATAGAATAACATGTCCAAAGTTTTAGAAAATATAGCATTTGCATCATAACTAGAGTATCTATGAAATCATCAAACTATAAGCTAATAACAAGAAACATTAATCAACTATGCCTCAAAGGAAGTAAATGCTACTAGATATTTTGAACTCTAGCCCAAGGATGAGGATAAAGTGGTTATGAATGTGATATGGTGCTTAATATGAGCTAGAAATTTTCCTCTCTTTTCCATTTGGAACCTCACAATTCTCTATTCCCTTTTCACATATGCAATGTTCATAAAAAAAAATTTGATCAACTTTTGTTTCCATAAAAAATCTTACAATAGAAAATTTCATATTCCAATATAAGAAAATAGATTGCAGATACTACTTTTGATAACATATAATATTACTATATTTTGAAATCATTTGCCCAAATTCCTCTAGTAACTTCCACTCTGAATGTGCATGTCCATCTCTAGCTATCATGTTTTCCAAGGCTTTCAATGTCACTACAAATATCATTGGGAATGACTAATTTGAATGCTTTACCTACCCCCTAGGCTTGTTGTTGTGCTCTACCGTGACCATTGGGCCCTTAACCATCATCTTCTCTTTCTCCTCATGTTGTGATATTTTATGGTAACTAGATGAGAGGGGTATGTCAAAAAATAAGAAACACACTCTATATTTTTAAGGAACACCAAGGTTCAAATATTGGCAAAAACTAAAGCACTAGAACTTTAAGAAAGTCACCAAAACTAAGATAAATAGAAAAATAAGAGCTCCAAATAGAAAATCCTTAAAACACCTCTAATTTTACCACCACCACTGCTAACCCACCCTAGTGTACAAGACCAAACTATAACACACTTCAAGTGCCACAATTAAACCAAATCACTCATGCAATAATCCAGGCCCCAATACAATCATTGTGAATTATAGGAAATCTACCTAAATATACCCTAAGAACTAAAACAACTGGAAGATAGAGGTGTCTAAGAAAGTTGTGAATTACAGCTGGGAAGTAGAGATCTGCCCTCTACCTGTAAGGAGTACAAGATGTTTCAATAATTCCATAAATGATGCCTACCTTTAGACGTGGACTCACTTGAATATCCAGGTTACAATCCCTTTCTTAGAGTACAAAATTTTATGAGATGCTCCACATGACTTTTCAGATTTCTTATAATATAAAGTTTTGTTTGGTACTAGTGGCTTTCTAGGCCCTGTTTTAAAGTTGGAAGCGACCACTATTATTAAATTAACTAGAACTAGCGTTTGTGTTGAAAGTTCTAATTCCCTAAATTACTTACCCAATTCTTTCATCAATAATAAGGGGGTAAATTATCTATAAGGAAATTACTTAACCAATACTATTGCCCTCCTATGGCTTTATTTGTCAATCCACCATGGGTATTTACTAACATCAATTGGTATGTGGTTGCATGCATGGGTGTGGTCAAGTCAAGCCTTCCATTAATGTTTCTCATGTCATTTACTGACCATTGTGGAGGGTGTCCATACCCATATCACCATCACCATTGTTGTTGAGCCTCTTTAAAATTATGTTAATTAATATGGATATTGAAATATTTTATTTATGACAAGTATAACTAAATATTTTGATGGTTTATGTCCTCACAAGAAATTCATTGTTAATGTGTTTTAACATATTTTGTTGACAAAATCAATTGATTTTAATGAATATAATACATGTTTTCAATATATCTTCATATTAATTTAATTTCCGATTTGAATAATGATGTAGTGAAAACAAGGTCTGTATCCTCATATATATGTTTTATATATGTCATACACAAAGAGGGATTTTGACTAATGGATTTCCCCATATAGATCTTGTGTTATGTGCCATTGATTTATCTTCTTCTTGTTCATATTGTTTTCATCGATCTATTCGCTTCCACTTGTTGAAAGAAGAAGTAGGTTCTTGTCCTATGCTTTACTACATTGCATGAGCATTTTCTACAGAGGTGGAACCCTATGCCTAAGAGTAGGCCTAAACCTTACCCAAGGAATCTTCTGGTATCAAAAAATATTCTAAGAGGTGCAGAAAGGAAATTTGCCAAAATTTCACATGTGGATATTTATTTTTTGCACAATTTTTCACTATGTGAGTTTTAGTAGTCAGTCTCTCCATTTTTCAACCATCTTCCAGCTTGGATTCCACTTAATAAGAGAAGGCCTCCCAACTGGTTCAACGGGGTCCAAAAACGTAGCCCACATTGAATGAAGTCTATAATCAAATTCTTATGTCATGATATCATACTTGTTATGTTATTTCCTCTTCATTCTATTTAATTTTAGTTTTCCTAATTAACATGCTTTGTAATATGTAATTATTTATGCATCTTTATGAAAATGATCTTGGATCATTATACTATTGGCATATTGTAACTTCCTTTTAAAAATGTCACCTAATTATAGTCTTAAGCGACTTATGAGAAAGTGCAACCTAATGGTGCTCTCACAAGTCATGATAGTGGATCTTCAAACATGGAAAATGAATTATCTATTAACTTGGAGATATGTCTCAAGTTACTCTCATAGTGAATTCTATTATCATTCAAAAACATGGAATTTTTTTTTCAATATATAGTTTTCCTTTTTAGAACTTGTGTATCACTATGTGAAACTTGAGTTTCCTAACAATAGTTTGTTATTTATAATCAAAAATATGTGCATATGATCTCATATGTTCTTGTACATCATTTTTTCAAATTTATAATATTAATTTAATATATTTTATAAAATTATGAAAGTTATAATATCCTCGAAATTAAGAAGCCATATGTTAATGTAAAGTATGTGCCTAGTCACAAAATTACCATCATTTGACACCTTCCTTTCATTTCTTTCCTCCATTCATATGTGTTATCACTTTTAATTATCACATGCAAGATTTAGGCTCAAGATGGTTTTCAAACATTTCTTATTATTTCATTTCATTTGTAATTAATTAGTATATTATGTGTTTACTTTTGAGGTGAAAACTCATGTGTGGAAAATATTTGTTATCACTTTTAATTATCACATGGAAGATTTAGGCTCAAGATGGTTTTCAATACATTTCTTATTATTTCATTTCATTTGTAATTAATTAGTATATTATGTGTTTACTTTTGAGGTGAAAACTCATGTGTGGAAAATATTTCTTCACATTCTATGAAATCATGTTCGCCAAAAATCACGCTGGTTTCACATCCTTTTCTATAGATTTAAGTCACTTTGTTGAATACTATAACTACATGGTTCTCATATGTTTAAAAAACATAGCTACAAAATCATACATATAAAAATGTGTTGAGAAATCATACTTATAGCAAACTACTATGAAGTCATACCTATAGTAGTCTATTGTGAAATCAAGCTTGTAGCATCCTAATGTAAAATCAAACTTGTACTGGCCTATTTCGTAATCTAGTTTTCTCTTTTGCATATGGATACTAATTGAAAAACCTGAAGGAATACGAGAGGAGGTTCAAATGTATCATAAACCAGGTGCTACAACAAGATGGACCACCAACAATATAGATACTTGGAGAAGAAAATGCAATATATATGTCATAAATTCAATTATGGAAAGGCAACTTTTCATGTGATCTAGTGTGCATATCCATTTTTATTGTAGATTTAAAGATCCACAATATGTCTACTATGGATTTAGGATGTCCAATACATTAACAATTATATTTGGGCCTATTTTGAGCATGTTATTATAGCCCACATGGCTTATTTTCAAATATGTTGCAAAATCATACTTATAGCAACCTACTATGAATTCATACCTATAGTAGTATATTGTGAAATCAATCTTGTAGCATCTTAGTTCAAAATCAACTTATAGCGGCCTATTGCATAATCTAATTTTCTCTTTTGCATGTGGATACTAATTGTAACACTTGAAGGCATATTAGAGGAGGTTCAAATGCATCATAAACGAAGTGCTACAGCAAGATGGACCACCAACAGTATAGTTAATTGGGGAAGACAATTCAATATATATTCCATAATTCAATTATGGAAAGGCAACTTTTTATGTGATCTAGTGTGCAAATCCATTTTTATTCTAGATTTTAGAGATCCCCATATTTCTACTATGGATTTAGGAGGTCCAATAACATTAACAATTATATTTTGACCTATTTTGAGCATGTTATTATAGCCCACATGACTTATTTCAAATTTGACTAGTAGTGGAATCCAAAAATATGTGGGGAGTTGGCAAGAATCTTGGAACTATTCTAGTAGTAATAATTGTTAGAGAATATTTTATCCTCAAATGCATCTATATTAAAATATATTTGGTAACCATTTGAGGATATTCTATAGTGGATCTATATTAAGATTTTTTTTGCAGCCACATGAAAATATATTTTTCTTAATTTCATCTATATTTACATATTTGTTGTAACCGATAAAGAATCTCTTATCCCTAATTGGATTTTTAGTTTCAAGCAAGTTTGTATATAAAAAGGAATTTCATCCCCATTGAAAAAGGAAAGGGGAGCCTTATAGTAGAATTCAAAACAGTGATTGAATATCATAAGATTTCTTGAGAGCTTCTTGAGTATGTATTGTATTTTCATAATTTTTTGTAGTGTGTGAAGTGATTTACTTATGAAAAATTAATTTTAACTCATTTCCCTATTCTTGGGAGGTCGAGCTCACTCCACGGGATTGAACCATGGTATAATTTGATAATATTTTATCTTTTGTGAATGTTTATTTATAATTTCCTTTATATTCAAGTGTTTATTCATTACTTTGGTCTTAGGGGCTAGCTGAACTCGTGATGGTTGATAAATGAAATATTAGTTTGAGGAGGTTTGGTGTTCAAATCCCCATGAATCACATTTTCATTTGGAAAGGATACTATGTAAATGCCTAGAGTTTATAGTGGTAGCAATTGGAATCAACTTTGTGCGCACAAGTACAAGGTTGGCTTAGTTGTTGATTCCTCTAGTCATATAAAAAAAACATTTAATTAATTGATTGTTTATGCATGTGTGTTTTAATTTTTTGAAATAGTATTAACATTTTTTTATTGTTGACACTTGTTGACCATACTGGAAATTTGTCAAGCAAGGGGATCTCCTTACACCAATTGGTGTAGGAATCCTTATGGTATGATGGCTCAGTTTCCATTTACTTTGAGATATGCCTTGGCTATAGTTGTCATCACATGAGAGTGTTACATTGGTATCTTTAAACAACAAGGTACATGTTCCTAGTGAGTGTGTAATGTAACTAGTGTCTAGGTTCTCTTACTATAAAGGGACGGTAAAGTGAGCCTCTATATGAGAGGTAATAGTACCACCAAGGAAGAGACACACGCAAACCAAAAATTTTTGTCCAACACCTAGTGAAATAGTCCATAGCAGATGTAACAATCATTAAAATCGAAGTGAGGGCAACAACATTTACACCACTGAGTGGAATAGTCCACACTAATGTGGTGATCATTTTAACATGAAAAAAACGATGGTATGTTGAGTATCCCATGGCATATTTTACAAGGATGTGACAATGATGATAACCAATACACAAAGGTGATTTGTCTAGTATCTCGCAGAGTAGTCCACACTGATGAGACAGTAGTGATAACTGGTACCCTACATTCCCAACAATTTAAGTACTAAAACAACAAATGTAGTTCAACTATGTTAGTATAGTTGAAACAAACATGCATTACAAATGATGAAAGAATAGTCTTACAAACATCTACAAAATATGCATAAACACGTGTTAGCCTTAATAGGTTTTTGACTTAAGAAAAAGTCGTAAGACACATCTGTACAATGTACATCACTAGTCTCAATAGTGGGATGTTGGAGCCACTCCTTTCTCCTCAAATAACCTACTATCTACTCTCAAGGCTATACGGGAGGAGTAAAGGTTAAAATTCCTTTCTCATATAATGGGAGGGGTATAGATAGCCAAGGTTGATGCTTGACCCTTGTGACTCTTGTACTACCCTCTTAACTATTCAACTTCCTATGATTCTTCATCTTCATGTGTGTGCCCATTGGGCATTCACTTTACATTACATCTCATTACACAGATATGGCCCATAATAGTGATATGGCTTTGACAACTCATAACACGACTTGACATGGCACTACTAACATGTATTGGTTGGTTGTGGTGTCGATGTCAAGCCGTTGGGCTTGTAACTAATGGATGTACTCTCGGGTGTGCCTTGTCTTCTCCTCCACATGTCTTGATGTTGTGGTGTATTCAATGGTCTTAGTCTTGTAAGATGATTGCATGCACATGTTCATTTCACTTGCCCTTGGATGTGTTTGTCTCATCTATCCAAGTGCAAGTAAGTCTTCTAACATGTGCTCTCCTTCTTTATGTCATTCATCATCTTGCCATGGTCCATAGATGTACCTATTCCTGTAATTCACTCTTGACAGGACAACATTAAATCCATGTCCGAGCCCTGAACAAATGACATGCTAGGAAGAGGGCTAGACAACTCCACAATGTGCAACTATAGGTGTTAGGGAAGGAGAAATGGTCACTGAGACTCTGCAGAGTGCAAGTCAGGCTTGGAAAAGGAAACTCATGGCACAATCTTCAATGTTAGCGAAAGCTATGCGAAGGCCAATGGGAGGAAGAATTATGCAGTGAAGGACACGAGTAGAAGCTGCAAGGTGGGACACTAAGCAACACCTCTGTGTAGCTTCCAGAGGGAAGAGAAGGCTACACAATAGATGGACTAGAGGATAGTTCTACACATTTTTTGAGAGCAATGAGTCCTAACTCAGGTAAGTCACTTGAAGGACATCTCAATAAATTTTTGGGTGAAGTGCAAGCCAAAGTCTCTACACAATACAATGTTCTAGCAAGAAGGAAGGAAGCTTGATGATTGTTCATGCGAATTGCAGAGTTCATATAGGGAGTGAGGTAGCTTTTGCGTGGTTCTTGGAAGGAATATACGATGCTCACCTATAAGTATGTGCAGTGAAACTAACCAAGATAATACCCTCAAGAACTATATAGCTGCAGACACTAGAGAAGCACCATTAAGGGTTGAGATTGTGTAGTGCAGCTGAGTCGGGGTTTAGTGAAGTGGGGTCGTTTAGTTGGAGATGTATTTTTGAAAATGGCTAAGTGTGAGAGGTAAGTGAATTCTTGAGAACTTCTACATTGTGATCACACACTCAACATACTTTGACAACATGACCACACTAACTACTAGGAAAATATAACAATGCATGATTCTTTAAGACTGTCTAGTGTTGAAAGCGACAAGTGCTACACTTCAGATAGACCTTTAGATGTGTGTGACAACACTTGCATGACAATGCTGTCATGCTTATGAATTTGTGTATCAATGAGATATGCATTCACATAGCGAGGAAAACCGATAAACAAAAAGACAAACCTCTGAGGTCAGCAGAAAAATATTCAAGCATGAAAAAGAAATTGGCTTGTCAAAAGATGACAAATGATACAACACGCTAAAGGGAGGAAGACATGTAGCAAAACTCATCAAATGAATTTTGACTACATGCAACCACGCATATCATTGAATATAGAATTATATGACAATATAAGAAGTTCTCGAAGCTATACTAAGAGGGGTAGTTCAAAACATGTGCCTTGTTTTCCATACCTTCTGTCCAAAGGGTTGTGCATCAGACGGAGTCTTCATGCGATCACAATATTATATCATACATGGGGTTCCTTACTCTACTTATCCTCTTCCTTAGCTCCTTGAGAGTCCTCTAGCATGCCATCCTTATTATGATCACTAAGAGACAATTTGTGCAGTTTTAGTGGGTAGTGACTTTTGCACGATGACGACCTAGGAGGACACATCTACATAGTTTCAATATACAAGGTAGACATGACAGTTGTGGGACAAATTGCATAGTTTTACGATGCAAGGCACTACTATTACACCACGACATCCATGGAGGACACCTCTACACAATTTTAGGGTACATGGTAGGAAAGATAGAGAAGGGAAAAAATTTCACATTTTTAGGATGAAATACACTGATAATGGATGAGTCCCTCGGTGGACACATCTTTGTAGTTTCAGGGTGTAAGGGAGACTAGGTAGCGGAGGGGAAAAACTATGCAATTTCTAGAGACAATTGGTTCCCGCTGAGGGAAGGATGAAGGAAACCATTGTGCACTTTTCAAAGGTAAGGGAGGTTGGGAATATATTTCTTGAATCATTTTTTTTGTTGCATAACACGTGGTAATCCGTAACCCCAAAGATGAGACATACTATAGAAAGATAAAATCATCAATGAATCTTAAGGTTGGAAAGGGGAGCTTGAGATCACCAACTTACCAATAAGTGACTAAGGAATGATTGATCACAAGATCCATAGTAGGCTCCAAAATATGAATACAAAGCAAAATTTTGCAAGCTTTTGTAGCTGCTACAACATCACTATAGAATTTGCATTAAAGAATGGCCTGGTTTTCATCTAACGAGCGAAATAGAGATCAACGTTCATAGAATGAAACTTTGATATGTGAGGTGCCACTTAGCTATGATTTAGTGTAATATATGAAGATAATTTTCTACCAATATGCATTATGATATAATTTCCTTCTTGCAACATAGGTCATTTAGAATTTCGTAAGGACACTTTTTCCTATGTATATTGCACGGTGTGCCTTAAAAGCTTCCTCACACTATCTTGGTAAATAAAGTGCGCAATATATCTCAAATACTAACTTAAATAAATAGTATATAAATAGAGAGTTAGTATGAAGGATTTAATAGAATGAAACATTTTGATTTATTTTTAGATTGTAGATCTCAATATTTGTTAGTGTAGTGCATAGATTTTTCTAAAAGTGGTTAACAATTATAGTAGGAAAATGACATATGTATTTAAAGATTGTGATATATGTTATGAAGAAAATATATTGAACATTATAAGCAATATTATCATTATACTTGGAATATTCAAAGTTGACACTATTTATATTTGTGGAGTTTCAATGATAGGGGCTTTCAATGATAGGGGCTTTTTATAGTCGAGACAAAAAATAACATAGAAAGTAGATATATTGAAAACCGCTTACAAATTGAATATTTTATGAACTTATAGGCTAGACCACTAGGATTGTCATTCACAGCCTAAATCTAAAACACCCAAATCAACAAAAACATATGTTAAAATTCTCAATCTAACCCAAAAATATTTGAATGAATAGAATTCATGCACTCTTTGGATCTCGCTTGCATTCTAGTGAAAAAACAAATTTTGTACTATCTAGTAATATTCAAAACACTTGCAACAAAAAGGCATCCATTGAAGATAAGAAAAATATATATTGAATAGTGTATAGTGTATAGATAATTGATAATAGATGAGATATCAAATTATGATTGTTACAAATGAAGGCCACGTATATAAACCTAGACATGCACCCTTTCACGCATGGTCATGTGCTTAGGGACATACCTCTTCAATACTAATTACTAATTAATATATATATATATATATATATAACATTTCATGCCCTTCAAAAATATTTGTCCTCAAAGCTTATTGCTCACAATGTGCATCATTTGTTTCTTTGTGGTGTAATATTTTCATATCTTTCAAAGTTCTTAAAGATGTCATATTTGAAAATACAAGACGATAGGATCCTCTAAGTGATAAAGAAAGTTGTGAGATTGAGAATGAATATAACCATCCTAAATCCATATTTTGCAAAACTTTGCATTTACTTGATAGTTGGGATAATGTTTTATTATAAGACTTCAATGTGTGTAAACTTTGATATTCTTCGAAACATAAACCTATTGTTTCTATTCAGAGTGATTAATATAAGAAGACTTATTGAGATTCCTACTCTTTTGATTTGGTTGTAGATAAGGATCCTTGTGATTTCATTCCTCCTTATCATATTTGTGTCAATTTATTGATTTACTTGAAGTAGATAATTTCCTTTAGGTACAGAAGTCACTTGGTTAATCTTCACTTAAAATATTCATAATTTGAGCTACAACATCTTAGTCTATTTTTACTTGTAGTTGTAGTCGTTTATCGCCATCTCAAGTTGTGGTACTCACTCAATCAATATTCAATAATTTTTTGGTAACTTGGATTGTTACGTCTAAAGACTCTCATGCTTTTTCATGATAAGCTCTTCTAGTTTGTTTTTGAATGATTTCTTATGATTTTGATGTTTGTTAATTTGTGTCATTAATTTCTTATTATCAGCCTTGATGCAAGTAACTTATTCATTTTATTTTTGCGATAATCTTCTGTGGAAGGCGAAGGGTGTCTGATTCCTTGGTCTCTCCCGGTCACTTTTCTTTTTTCAGGCCACAGGAATTTACTATCTGAAGACAGCAACAGCAAATTCTATGGTAGAAATCTGAGGCAAAGACAAGAACGAAGTCATCTGAAGTTAGTGGAATTCTTGTGGAGCAAATTCGGAAATTTTCTGAAACAGTTGAGGGTCTTGTAGCTAACAAATCGAGGTCCCCGAAGTACCCGAGAATTATCAGTGGCTGGCAACCAAACTCTTTGAGGCAGGCCCAGTACGAGGATCTTCTTGAGCCGGATCAGTGCCATTCCTGAGACATCCGAAGCCAGTAGATCACGGTTCCTGAGGTATCCAGTAGATCACGGTTCCCGAGGTATCCAAGAATTATCTGTGACGGATCAAATTTCTTGAGACCTTTTGCGAGAACCTTCCTGTGATGGATTAGTCCCCTTCTTTTGAAGTAATCCAAAAATTCTGAGCATAATAGAAATCGTTCCTGTAGGATTCGTATCTTTCTGAGGTCTGTTTGGGTGGATTGGCTATGTTTGTGGGAGATCGGAACCTCTTGAAGAGAATACAGGCCCTGAGGTTCGGGCTAAGGGTACCCTCATCGAGCCTTCTAATCAGAATTCACAAGAGAATATAGGATGTGTAGTACTTCAGTTTGTAGACAGTTCAGATAGGTCTTGTAGATATTGCAGATCTCGCCTAGTCTCGCAAGTCTCGCAGGTCTCTCTGGCTTGCAGATCTCGCAGGTCTCTTCTGGTCTCGTAGGTCTCGCAGATCTCACGTAGTCCAGATCTATAATCTCGCAGATCTCGCAGATCTCTTCTGGTTCAGATCTCGCAGATCCAGTGGATGTTTGTAATCTTTTGGAGGCAGCAGAACGTGTGGAGGACGTAGCTGGTCAAAAGCTATTCGTAATCCTTCGGAGGCAACGTAATGTGTGGAGGACACAGCTGCTGTTCCAGCATTCTTAGGGTTTGCGGTTCAAATATTTGCTGTTGTTCCAGCATTCTCAGATCCGCGTAAAATATGGCTCGGAGCTTCGAAAAAATAACTGGTGGCTCATCCGCCTCTGGAGGGCAATCTCCTGCCCATATCGTGAGTGAAGCCCTAGCTCCCACTATCCAATTGGTCTAGGACTCACTCGATGAAGCTTTGAAGTTCTCTGAAAGTGCCCTAATTTGCCGGTTCAATGGTTTTTGGCCGCGGCTGATAGCACTCCACAATTGGATCTCGGAGGTATGGAAGCCTATCATTTCTGATGAAATTAATATCTACCCCTGTGCTAGAGGTTTCTTTATAGTAGATTTTGAAAATCCTGAAAGCAGACAATGTATTCTAGATTCCGAGCCCTTGGTTTTGGGAAAAATCAGGCCTATTCATGAAGCCATGGAACCCATCATTCGATCCCTCTACAGCAGTGATAACCTCAGCACCAGTTTGGGTGAGATTGCCAAGCCTACCCTTGCATCTCTGAAATCTCTCCTCGCTAAAAGCCATCGAAAATGCAATTGGGAAATTTTACTGCAGGTGCCCAGAAGCAGAGGAATATGCCAGAACCACCTATGCACGCATCTGTGTGGAAATGGATTTCACCGCCGGGTTTCCAGCTAAAATAAACCTAGCAAGTAAAGACTATGTGTGGAACCAGAAGCTTGATTATGAAAGTGTCCTCTTCAGATTTCGATCGTGCTTTGAGATGGGGCATCTAGCCAAAAATTGCCCAAAAGCCTCTGAGAAAAATTTTGCTAGAAAAAACCACCACAGATCTACATGGTGGGAAGGAGCACAAAAAGAACACTACACTGTCATCAAAGAAGAATATTCTAGAGAAAACTCTGAGTCACAAGAAATCAAGGAAGAAGGAAACAACTCTCAAAGCAAGCAAGGAGAAAGCCCGCCCCAACAAATCAACAGTTATTGAGGATTTGAATACAGCAAAAAATAAATCTTCATTTAACAGCAAAGCAGATCTCCTAAACCAAACTTCTCCGACTATAGATCACGAAGCTAAGACACCAATGTCCCAAGAACCAGAAGAGATGAAGGAGATGCAAGACGAAGGAAGTTGGAAGACCGTAGAGAAAAGAAAGAAAGCTACAAGACCAATCTCGCCAAGAAAAATGAGGAGCCAGACAAGTAAAAATTAAGAAAATTGTAGGTCAGATAGACCAATTTGGTCTCAGTGGACGTTAACCATCATCATCATCATCAACATCTTTTTTCATATTTTGCATAGACTTTTCATTTTCTTGAAGGACTACTTTCAAGATATATTTTATCTCTTCTCCTATTACTCAATCTACTTTCAATGTAATGTCCTATAGCATTATTTTCTTGTTCTTGTAAGGAAATGTCAAAACAAATTTCTTCGTATTTAAAATGAATGACACTAGTGACTGCATCAAGTGTGAACCCATAATTATGTCACTTCAATCACTGTAGAGGGATTGAATACAAAATTGTGATATAAATGTTTAGTGCCCAATATTTACATGTAAATCAGTTTTGTCATATTGTTTTGTGTTCTAGAGATCTAATTTTCAATTATATTTTACTTGAGAATCACCAATTAGTTAATGAATGTAGGGTTTATATCATTCTTACCTTTCGTGGGTGAAATAGAAATAATAGCTTATTTCCTACAAAACTCCCCTTATCTCTAAATAACAACGTAACATTGTTATATGAAGTTTTTGGAAATCTTCCTTCATTTCTGAATTATTCATTCCTCTTTTCCAAAATGAAATTTACTATTAATGGAAATATTCTTCAAATTTAAACTTTAGAGTTTGATTAGAACTTTTAGAGTTGAATTCGTGATTTATTTTAAATTTCCTTTTTCTTAAAAATTAAATGGTAACCTTCACTTTTATGTATAATTGCTAATAATAATAATAATACTAATATTAATAAATGGACTATATAATTAAAGTTTAAAACTATTAATTAAATTAAATTAAATTAATTATCAATGGATTAGAAAACAATAGGTAATAGGAACAATGTTTATGTGGGCATGATGATCAAGATATGATAGTCCAATGAGATATTTATGATTGCAGGGGACACAATTGTGGGGAAGTAAAATTTTGTCGATGGGAGTAACGTAAACATAGTGAATAGGGGAACCGATGAATGGATTAGGTGAGTGCAATAGAACTTGACACAATCACAAGAAATGTGAAGAACAAAAAAATGGGGGAGACCAATACAATGACTTATTTGTGAAGGCCTAGAAATTCAATCATGCTCAAAATTGTGTTTGCTATGTGCATAATGCATCACTTGAACAAAAGAGAGTAGTGGCAATGGTGAAAGTTGCTCTAAAATTAATGGTGGCTTAAGAATGGCAAGCTTAAAATATTGGGACAATTAGAGAGGATAGGAGTGGATAAAATTTTCTAGAGTGTATCAACAAATGTAGTGGACAAAGTTATTGGTAGTAACAAGCTAGAGGTGACAAGGATGGTCACAATCAATGCTAGTGACAATTGAGGTTTCGTGAGCATCGTGGGTATTTTTTCTCTATAAATAGATTTGGTGGTAGCATATTGCAAATGGTGAGAGTGAGTAATATAGGTGAGGGCGACCTATATGGGTGGGCAGATAAACATTGACAATGTTGTAAGGGGTTGTCGGCCTGCAAGTCTTTATTTTTGTTTTTGTTTTTCTTTTGACTTTTTATTTTTTAAATTTAACAAGCTTTTTCTTTTATAACATTCTGTTTTATATTTTGTTTCTAATAGTTTTGTATATATTCATGTTTTTCTTTATTTATGTTTTATATCTCTTTGACATTTTCTTCAATTTTTTTGCTACTTTTTTTTTCTATAATTATTTTTCATTGTTTTTTTTAATTCCTTTTTAAATTTATTTTTCTTTTATTTTTTTAATATTTTAAAATATTTTTTTTTAATTTCCAAGGGTCTGAATGAGGAAACTAGCGAAATGGAGAAATTTGACACTTTGTGTAGCTAACAACCTCAATCACAAGAACACCAAACATTGACAATGGTTGATGACCAAAGGTCATATCTGACTAGCTTTATGCTACAATGTAGTGGCCAGATGTTTGAACAACTCCCATACCAATGAAACAAACAAATTTCATACTATGTAGCAATCTTAAGAAAATTTGGAATATGAAGACATCCATTGAGGATGAGAAGCCTATATATTGAATATTGTATAAAAGAAATGGTATGAGATGATGATGGTTACAAATAAAGTCCCAATATATAAACTGAGGTGGTTAACCTTTCACGAATGGTCATGTCCCTAGAGACATGCCTCTTCAATATTAATTATTAGTTAATTAATCATTAGTCATCATCATTATTATTGATGTAATTTGTATTTCCTTCATATATATTTTATTCATAACATCTATAGCACGTGCATGATTTGATAGTGTGCATGCGCCATTGTCACTAAGAATACTTGTGCATAAGATATGTCTTTAGAGGTCAAATAGGAATATGAACTATGATTTTTGTCCCTTCTTGATCAAGTTAGAAACCATGAATGAAGCCTAAATAAAGTGATATGAGATGTATCTAGGGAACCTTTCACTTTTATTTTGAAATGGGTTTCATTAATATGTTTCACAAAACATATTTGGAAGGGAGGATTTGGCCATATTCATGGTAGAGAAACAAAATCCGAACGCCATTAATATTTGTGAAGGGAAGGAAACTATAACCTTGGTCCCTAAACATAACTTCTCAAGCTCATGTATCATGAACAACACCAACAAATGGCAAGTCCCTTGAAATATTTTAGGGAAGAAACCCAAGCATTAGAAAAATGAGTTATCTTTACTCAGACTTTTTGGAAGCTTTTCCGGTGGGTTTTTCCAACCTAATTTCTCTGAAATCTAACAGAAATTTATTGAGATCACAAGCTTTATGGGTAAACCATACAAAATAGAAGTGTTCTAGGGGTTATTCAAGGTTCTAAATCCATATATATAATAAAAAAACTAGTTTAAATAACATAAATCAAGGTTCCACGTCAAATTTTTTCGCTAGATTCTAGCACTAGAAAGTCCAAAAAGTTGCATTAAAGACAACTTAGAATTTTTTTATAGCTTTTAACCATGCATTTCCAAATATGATACCTCAAACCAACACAATAAATCTCTTCATGTTCTAAGCAATTTCTAGCAATTAAGTGCCACCAATGCCACCTTAAATGACCATAGAAGACCTAGCAAGGGATATATATCCCTCAAGTTTGGATGTATGCATTGATAGGATATTTTGAGCACTATCTATGTTTATCAAGTCCTTGAATATCATGACATGTTAAACCACCAAAATGGATATTTCCAAGGAATCCTTGGTCTCTAGATGGGTATAGTAAGCATTATGACTTTTTGAAAATTAAGTATGAGTATTCATGAATGGGATATGATTAATGAAATAAACCCAAGAGTATTTACTTAAAGGAAATTTATGAGCTTAGAGGGAAACAAATGACATGCTAAAGCACTATAAATAATTGAGGGAATCCTTTACATTAACATAGGTATATAGGTCCAACAAGATTTTTTTGGCACTATGTAATTTTTGAGGGTACTACATATATCCAAGGGGGAACAACGAGTATTAGTGACAGAGGACCATTAGATATTCTAAGTCATCAAGATTTTGGAGACAAAGCTCCAAACCTAGTCTTAACATGGAAAATGATTTTTATTTCCTTATTGTAAATAATTTAAATTTCATTATTTCTTTGAGAATTATAGATAGAGATAAGATTTAGTAGATAATATTTTTTAGAAGAAAATATTATTTTTAAGGCATTAAAAATTTAGGAAATAAATCATGAGAGTTTGTAGGACAAAAAATAATGGTAGAAAATAGAAAGTTGTTAGGATAAGAAAATTTTTAGAAATCTTAGAAGTTATTGGGGGTGATTTTAGGATTTAGAAAAACTATGGATATGCAAGATTTTGTCAATAAGGAAATGATGTGTCTACCTAGAAAAGAATTAGTCATTTGTGGATTGATTTATGGATCTAGGAAAGTTTATTTTGTTGGTATATGTTATTATAAATATTGTAATCCTAAAGGGAAAACAAATGGCCAAATTAATGTAGAATCACACCAAGACAGAAATGTATTGTTATGAGTTTATGCATGTATAATTTTTCATTCTTTAATGGAAATGTAAATTTTCCAAAGGCTTCGTGTATGAAATGTTGTATTATTGTCTGCATTATTTTAAATACCTTGACTTGTGGTGAATAATGTTTAAATGAGTAAATAACATAATTTGTGCATGTAATCTAGATTGAGAAATTGAACTTTGTAGGAAAATTCAATTTCTCCAGGACCAATTAGTATTAGAGCCTGAATGATCTACGAAGATTTTAGATTCCTACAAAAGATTGAAAGAGTTGGTATGTTTTTAAGAGGTATTATTTTGAAAAAGTGTAAAGAATGGGTTCTCCTAGAAAAAAGATTGGTTAAGTGGAGTCAATCAGGTGAAGACTCTTGAAGATAAGATCTTGGCACAAATATTATAAAGATGGACATAGTGTTTTTATATTAATTATGTTCATAGATAATTTGTGTTTGTGGTTAACAGAGAAGAATATTTGTAGATAAAACCATTTCAATGAGTGAAGTTGTAATAGAGGAAGAGGCATCATATAGAGCTCTAAAGTGAAGATATTTCTAACACATGTGAGCAGAAAATAATGTTGTTGAAATGAGGACACTTTAAATTCTCTTAAGAGAAGGTGAGTAGGTGAAATTGTAACAGCCTAACAAATTTCAAAGATGACGAGCATATATGCCCTAAAAGGAGGAGAATGGTTCTTTTGAAGAGAACCAATTGAATGAAAAATTCCAACAAGAATAACTTGGGTATAAGTTGCCACATGAAGTTCGACAGTGATTGTGGGCAGAATTGCCAAGGAAAAATAGAGGAGAGGAGTTACCAAGAGGAGAACTTGGTATCGTGACAAGTAGTGGACTTGTTATAAGATGAAGAAGTCTTTTTGCAGCTCATAGGTGAACAAGATGCATTTAAAAAAGGAAAAGATAAATATGGCTACTGATAACCATATAATGGGTTTGATGAGAATTCATAATCAAATGAAAACAATCACCAAAACAATTGGCATGAAGAAAATGAGTGATGAAGAATTTGAAAATGAAATGGCTAAATTGGACGTACATATTAGTGTACTAGTGGAGTTACTACAAGAATATGAGGAAGACTAGAGATATATTTGGACAATGAAGAAGAAGAAGGTGAGATGGCATTCATTGCAAATGAAGCTAAAACAAAGCTTATAGTTCATATTGAAGGAATAACTTAGAAAAGTTGAATATCAAATGTGTTTTTTTGAAAAAGGTTTATTTGTTGATAAAGAGGAAGCTAGAGATGTTGAGGGACAATTTATTCACAGTTTGATGAACTATTTAACTAATTTAGCTCAACATGGACATGTTGTGGCCGAGGCATCAAATGAGAAGCCTCATATTTTTGAATCTCATACTTTGTGTATGTTTGCAGGTGATGAGTGACACTTAGATATGTGATTACGAAGTTTGATGGAGAAATGAATTTGCTGGAGGAGATAGATGAGATCAAAGAGTCTTTTCCTAAGCATTTGATCATAGATATTAGAGATGGGAAGTTATTGGATGTTTCCATGAAGGATGACGATCATGTGTAAATTCTTAAGAATATAATGCTCACAATATTGTAGAGGATGAGGAGGTCTTCTTGAATTCATACTCAATGATATTCCAATCACTGGAATACTAAATGAAAGTCTTATTCCAGAGGAAGGAAACCCAAAAGAAGACATGGAACATTTGGAATAATGGTTGGCAGAAACCCAAATGATGGATATTGCATGGATGTTAGAAATAAAATTCAAGATGGTTTTTAATTGTATGAGGATATTATTTTTTTTGGAGAAGAGGATAATGAGTCAAATACTACAGATTTAGTAGTAAAAAATAGAATTATAATAAGAGATATTTATCTTAAAAGACAATGTGGAGAACACTAAAAGGTATGGCCAACAAGTTGTAAATGAGATATGTAAGCCAAAATTGAATAAGCGTTTTATAACTCTTATGGCAAAGGAGGATATGTAGCAGCATTTGGAAAACAAGCGTGCATTTTAGCTAAGGATAAATCTGGATGATGAGATTAATGGAACTATCTCGACGTTGATGAGGAGAACATCCAACAGAAGATGCAATAGAAAAATGAAAACCAATAAGAATTTTTAGCTAATTGAAATACCTTGCACCAATAAAGAAAGTGAACAACAACATGAAAATATGAAAGGAGAACTACAAAACAAGGTTTGGGGTCATGGATGATTGTAAAATTGATGACACTTGACGAGAAGGTCATCAAAATTTTCTATCTTGGGAGTCTAATGTAGGAGGAGTAGAGCTTCTAAGTCGTCAAGTTTTTTGGAGACAAAGCTCCAAACTTGGTCTTAACATGCAAAAGGATTTCTATTTCCTTCTTGTAAATAATTTTAATTTATCAATTTCTTAGTGAATTATAGACAAAGATCAAATTTAGTATATAGGAATTTTTAGAAGAAAGCCTTCCTTTTAAGGCATGAAATTTAGGAAATAGATCATGAGAGGTTGTAGGAGAAAAAATCTTGGTAGAAATTAGAAAGTTGTCTGTATAAGAACATTTTTAGAAATATTAGAAACTATTGGGGGTGCTCTTAGGATTTAGAAAAGCTATGGATATGCAATATTTTCTCAATAAGGAAAATGTTTTTGTACCTACAAAAACATAAGTAATTTGTGGATTGATTTATGGATCTAGGAAAATTTATTTTGTTTGTATATGATATCATAAATTTTGTAAGCCTAAAGGGAAAAAATGGCCAAAAGTAGAATTAGGCCAAAAGAGAAATTTATGATTATGAGTTTATGTGTAGTATACCTAGGGTGGGTAATATGGGGTGCAGAGGGAGGTACACAAGGGAATAATGTAATAATGGGATCGGCCATAGTAATAAATAAGGTGGTTAAACTGTATCATGTAAGGGACCACAAGTAGTCATGTAATAAGCCCATGGTATTAGATAGATGGTATTATCCCCCCTAGCTATACTACACATGCACCTTCCTTGACTCACTATAGTTGTCACACCCTTACTACCAACATAGTTATCATACTTCCCTCTATGAGAAGTCGTGGTCAAGGCATTATCGTATCACCCACTACTAGGACTCCTTCACCAAAAGGTCTAAGGTCTAATTGGGACTTCTTACGAGGGATATCCCCTTAGAAGTTGGGGGGTTCAGCACCATCAACACTCTCTCAGGAAATTGTGTAATTTTTCCAGCCATCGCTCCTGATAGTCAATTGGCTACTTATCCAGTAAATCCTATAGTTTTCATGGCCATGCCATCTACTACCCATGACTCTGATCAGCTCAGAAATTGCGCAGATATGATCAGCAGGTCAGCCTCCAAGCACAAGTATAGTTTCTCTTGCTAGTAGCTTGGAGTAGCAGACTACGAGTTTCCTTTAAGAATCACGCAATTTATAATTCCAAGATCCCCATAGCTAACTACCAGTTCCCCTAACTAATTCTGTAGCTTTTGCGTCTAGTAACCTAGTAGCAAGCCACTAATTCCCTTGAGGAATTTCACAATTTTGTCTAGTAGGCCCTAGGCTAGTTACTCCAAACATTTGCGCAATTTCTGTCTGCCAAACCTCCCTATAGTGCCACATGCTCCTGCATAAAATTGCATACCTTTTTGGCCAAGCCCCACTACCTGCTCATTCTAGAAAGTGCACAGATTTTTCCTGCCGAACCTTTGTACAACATGGACTATTCCCCTCAAACAATGCACATTTTTTGTCCTCGAGCTGGGCTAGACCTCACAGATAGTCACCGTCGATCCGGATTTTCCATCTCCATCACCCAGTGACTCTTGCACAGTTTTCATCAGCAGTGCCCAGAGCCACCATCCCAGCTCGTGACCTTGTTGCCTCTCCCAGTCACCTACATCTCAAATGGTTATGTATCATGGTAGACTAGGAGGATTCTAGTTTTGATGTCATCTTGTCATGAGTGAATACAAGAACATGTACACAAAAAAACATGGTGTGACGACGAACGGGATGAACAAATGGGAGCACATGCAAAATGAAAATTTCACCAATGGACGAGCAAACAATGCATGCAAAGGGATGTGTTCATGATGAATGGATGAGAAAACATGCAAGATGTGCTCACAGACGAATGAACAAAAGAACATGCACCTTTCATGAACATATGAACCTATCAAGCCTTCCAACATATAAGCAAGGAGCAACATGCAAAAGAAGCATCATGCAAACCAACGACCTTCAAAGACTGCACACTTTGCCTTGTAGAGGTGATGTCATGACACACCACAAGGACATCCATCACCAAGCAGTGTTGCAACTCGACATACGCACCAGTATTAGCGTGAATGTACCAACACTATCATGTCGAGTCATGTTGTGAGTCATGTCGTCCACATCTCTACTGTGGGCCATAATGTCTATCAATGTAATGTAATGTGGAAGTCCAAGAGGCCCACTTCTTATACAAAGAGTCATGTAAAGTCAAAAAGTCATGAAATTCAAACAGTCATGAGGGTTGTCGAATAGCCACAAAGGTTAGTTTCAACCTTGCCTATAAATACTCATTGATTTGTACATGCAAAGGAATTTTCACCTCAGCTCCTCCCACATAGCCAAGTCTTATGCTCACTACAACCACCCTACAAAATTCTTTCATAGCTTCCTTTTGGAGCCTCCATCCCAACCTTTCACAACAACATGTCTTGCCTTTTCAAGTACACAATTTTCAGTGATTTTATTGCAAAATGAGAGCATGTCCATTAAAGCTTGTTTTATCCCCCTCACAGGCTATTTCACTAGACATGGTCAAACTATAGGCTATGTAGCTCCCTCAAGAGATTACTCAATTCTCGATGGGAACTAACCTTCCCTCTAGAATCGCTGAACTTTTCGAGCCAACACTCCTAACAATCGATTCGCTAATTATCTAGAAAATTTCACAACTTTCATGAGCAGGCCCTCTATTGCCCAGTAGTCCACTCAGCTCAAAAATTGTGCAGAGATGATTAGTAGGCCGACCTCCCAGTATTAGTGCAATTTCTCTCACCAAAAGTTGTCAGCAACAAACTACTAATTCCCTCCAGGAATTAAGCAGCTTCTACTGCCATGCTCTCCACAGATGACTACCAGTTCTCCTCGGGAATTGTTCAACTTCTACTACAAGTAACCCAATAGCCAAATACCATTTCCCTCGAGGAATGGCACAGTTTTGGCTGTGAGTCTCTTGACCAATTCCTCCAAAAAATTGCTAAATTTCTATTTGCCAAGCCTCCCTGCAACCTAGCTTATTCCTCCAAAAAATTGCGCAGTTTCTCTACCAAGCCTCGTTTCCCTCTCTATCTGGAAACTGCTCATACTTTTTCTACCTGGCCTTGCTACAACCCAAACTGTTCTATTAAAAAGCAGTGCAGTTTTTATCCTCCAACTAGGCCACACCTTATGAACAATCACTGTCGATTTGGATTGCCCATCTCCATCACCCAATGAGTCTATTAATTTTCATCAACAATTCCTGGAGCCTTCATCTCGCCTCACCACCATGTTGCCTCTCCCAGTCACTTGCATCTGAAATTGTTATGTATCATGGTGACTAGGAGGTTTTTGGATTTGATGTCATCTCGTCATGAGCGATTGTAGGAACATGTACACAAATGAACATTTTGTGACGATGAATTGGATGAATGAAGTAGAGCACATGTAAAAGGACAAGTTCACCAATGGACAAAAAAATGATGCATGCAAAGGGATGTCTTCATGGAAGGATGGATGAGAAAACATGCAGGATATGCTCATGGACACACGAACGAACGAACATGCACCTTTTGTGAACAGATGAACATTTCAAGCCTTGTAAGATACAAGCAAGGAGCAATGTGTAGAAACAACATCAAGCAAACCAACGACCATCGAAGACTTGGATCACTTTTCCATGCAGAGACGATGTTGCGACACACCATGAGGACATTCATCACCGAGAACTACAACTCGACATTTACACCAACAACATCCCAAATGTATCATCACTATGATACCGAGTCATGTCATGGGTCATGTCATCCATATCTCTACTGTGGGATGTAATGTCTATCAGCGTAATGTAACGTCAAATTCCAAGAGACCCACTTTTTGTTTAAAGAGTCATGTAAAGTGAAGAATTGATCGAATTCAAATATTCATGAGGGTAGTCGAATAGCCACAAGGGTTAGTTTCACCCTTGGCTATAAATACCCCCTTATTTGTACATGTGGAGGTATTTTCACCTTAGCTCATCCCACAAAGCCAAGATAGTCTCTAATATTTTATTTGAGGAGTGAGTAATGGATCCAACGCCCCTCACACAGGGTTAGTGATGTATGGTGCCGCAATGCCTCTTGGAACTTTCACTTAATTCAGAAGCTAACTAATAGGCCAACACTTTTTTCACACATGTAATATAACTATTGTAAGACTAATCTTAAACACTTGCGATGCATGTTTCTTTAATCTGTGTTTAACACTTGAACTATTTCACTTTTTTTTAATACGTAATATATTAATGAACTGTATTCTATATGTTGTTAAGGTTGTCTCACCCTTGGTGGATACCTTCCGTGACATGAGACAAATCCTTCACATAAAAATTTTGTAACAATTGTTTCACTCATGTGAACTAATCCGTTGAGTGTTATATGTGTTATCTTCCCTCGTGTGTTGTGGCTGTTGCATCTGTGTGGACTAATTCACTTGAAGTTGTGCATGTCCTTTTGTGTTGTGTGTTCCTAGCAAATTGGGGACTTCTCCCAACCTACTTGGGACTCACTCTCACCCTCTCCCTCTATAGTGAAATAACCATTTACACAAGTGACACTTACACTCACCAAACATGTAAACCTCACTTCTCGAAGACAAAGAAGACCACTCTCATATGCTAACAAGCAAGAGTTGTGGAAAATGCTTAAGATAATGGCAATCGGGCCATCATACCAGATGGGACTTCCACACCAAATGGTGTGAGGTCTGGTTGGAACTTCATACTAGGGTAACCCCTTGAATGTTGGTGGCTCCAGCACCATCAACAATGTGCTGAGAATAAACTATTTTACATAGTCTGTGAAGAGCAGGAAGAAAAGGAATAAGGTACTTCAAAAGAAGAGGATATACACTAGGAATCAACCACATAGAAAGAAGAAATGAATCCGAACATATCTTGTAATGCATTGGCAGGAATTACCTCTTCTCAAACTCTCAACACAAGACATATCAAGAATAAAAAGGTAATAATATTGATTGATTCAGGTAGTACCCATCATTTTATTCATTGTAAGATAGCTAAGTAATTGAAATGCTTCATATATCCATCACTACAATGTCAAGTGATGGTTGCAAATGGAGGAACCATAAATTTCTCAAGAAAGTGCCATAATATTAGATTATACATGGGAGAATATGTATTTAATACTTCAATTCTTTCCATTCCAATGGGTGGTGTTGATGTTGTATTAGGAGTCCAATGGTTATAGTCTTTGGGTATGATAACTTCTAATTTTCAAGAACTTTATTGAAATATTTTTGGAAAAGGAAAGGAGTTAAATTAAGGGGTATTGCAAGGAAACAAGAAAATAGAATCATCTCTAATGGCATGAAAAATATTGTAAATAAATAACAGTGGGGCATAATTGCACAATTATGTTCACTAGAGGTTCCAACATCGAGATCATCGTTTTCTCTAAACCTCCAAAAATCCTTGGACAATCATTCCAAGGTATTTGAGACTCCAAAAGGCATCCCACCTATTTTTTATCATGGTCATGCTATTCATTTGATTCCAGGTAGTTTTCCTCCAAACATTAGGCCTTACAGATATACCTATTCCCAAACGAGTGAAATTGAACATATGGTTGTAGAAATGTTATAGGTTGGTATAATTCAACCATGTCAAAGTTCTTTCTCTACTTGAGTAGTATTGGTGCATAAAAAGGATGGATCATAATGAAAGTGTTAGGCTTATAAGGAGATCAACAAGCTAACTATTAAAGATAAATTTCCCATTCATGCTATTGATGAATTATTGGATGAATTACATAGAGAAATTTACTTCACCAAGTAGGATTTTCATTCAGGATATCATCAAATCAGAATGAATATTGAATACATTTGGAAAAAAACATTTATAACTCATGAGGGTCATAATGAATTTTCGGTCATGCATTTTGGCCTTACCAATGCACCTTCTACATTTCAAGGTTTGAGGAATTCCATTTCAAGCCCTTCCTAAGAAAATTTATGTTAGTATCTTTTGATGATATACTAATCCACATCAAGTCTCGGAAGGATCATGTTCAACATGTTGATAGGGTGCTCAAAATATTGGAGGAGAAATAACTATTGACAAAAACCTCCAAATGTTTCTTTGGAGTACATGAGGTGGAATATCTCCACCACATTGTATCTCATGAAGGTGTTAAGGTAGACCCTAAAAAAAGTCTTGGGCACCTATGGACACTCATCCACTCCCATGAAAATCCATGAATCCAACTCAAGCCTTCCAATCATTGTTGGAGCGAGGAATGATAGTAACTTTGTACTTTCTTAGCGAGTTATGAGCCACTTTTCAGGGCTAGGTCTCAAGCTACTATCTAGAACTTCATGAAACCTTTAAAAATGGTAAATAAAAATGGGATAAGGATACTAGTATAATAACTCATACAAGTACTTGATCTGACCCCTCCTACACATGACAGGCATTTTGACAAACATATGACAAATATGTAGTGTACAGTTCATAGCAATAAATTTGAGCATAGGGGCTCATACTTATCTAAGATTCATAAAGAATCATTGATGCCTTATCACAAAAGCTGCACTATTATCTATTAGGTAATATATTTATTATCCTCCCCATGTTAACCTGTCTCCCTACAATCACCACCAATACATACATAACAAGCACATAGAACCCCAACTTAATGAACACAACATTGCAATGGTCTCATACCAGCACCTCTATTATGTTTCCCTCTAGGCTATTACTAATGTCACTATCTAACGACATTCACCTTCTTATAAGGTGTAAAATTTTCTTGCTCACCTGCATTGTGAGGCATTGCTATTTTAAACTACCATTTACCCTTAACATTGTTTTTCCCTTTCCAATGCTATTGTGATTTTGTCTTATGCTTTGACTTATTATCGTTGTGCTTCAATTTCCCAATAAATTCCTCAAGCAACTCAGGCTCATCATACTCAATCCGATCTATAAATGCTAATGGAAATCCACTAACAAATCTTTGAACTTTGGCCTTCTCATGTTTAAGATGTGGTACATACCTTAATAATAGTAGAAACTTTGTCATGTACTCCTCATCTTTTATCTATCCCATCTCTAACTCATAAAAATACATGGTTTTGTTATCATAGTACCTCTTTGACAAGTACTTCTTCCTTAATAGTCTCTTGAATTCATACCAAATCAACTCTTTCATTTTGATGTATCTAACTTGCTTCACATTTTCCCACTAGATGTTTGCTTTCCATTTAAGGCTAAAGATAACTATTCTCACCTTCATATTCTCTGTGTAGTCATGCATCTCAAAGAATTTCTTCATCCAAAGTAGTCATGCTTATGCATCCTCTAGCTTCTTCAATTCCCCATCGAGGGTAGGTGGCTTCATTTTATTGAACTCATCTCAAAATTATCCCCCGACACTCCCCTTGTAAGGATGATAACAATGATTCTCATTGTCGTTTGTTAAAACTAGAACTATAATGGAACTTGTGTCCATCACCTCTTCTATTTGGAGTATCCAAGATAATACCATTTTGAATCATGTCACCCTATCCAACTCATGTCCACCATGAGATATACTTCCATATCCTACATTAATCCTACCCTCCTACTCATGGTTGATATGAAGCAGTCCTTGTCTCTGAAATTATGACAAACTATGAAAATTTACAGCATTAACTTCTGGTTTTTTGTCTTTTGCCTGAATGATCCTATCATTATCTTCCATGCAACTTTTTATTTCTATCTTCAAGCTTCTCAATGTGTCTGCTATATCAAAAGAGTGTTGAACACCAAGAAGGTGATTTAATCCATAGGGAGAGTCTCGTAAATTGTATTCTACCATCCTGGTAGTCATCACTCATCTTCTTCTTGTAATATACCATGTTAGTTTAAAACAAAACATAACATAATGAACATACCTTAGTATAGTTTACAGTAGGATATGTCATCTACAATGTAAACTAGACTAGCACATCACATTATAAACATAATCTTATGAGTACATAAACATCATTTCAACCATTATCCCGTTACCATGCATGACCATACCAACCACATACAATAACCCCATGCACGAACATTGTAACCATGTCAATGTATGCATAGTGATGTATAGACACTAATATGCATAAAAAGTCCATATCTCACACACACATGAAAAAATCCATCCAAAAACAACACCATCTACTTTCACATGACAACACAACTATAACAATGACAACCACCATGCATACATGAAAACACAAGTATAACAATGAAAACCACCATGCATATATGACAAGAACATAAAACCCCAACATAAAAACACATATGCAATCGACATGTATGCATGACCAAGACACCTCCCATCCAGTCTAAGGGGTGAACCAGGCTCTGATAAAACTTTGTGACACCCTCCTCCAAAAATTACCCATGTTAACTGATCTTCTGGGGAAAACATGTGACGGGATGCCACAATGATGTGATTCAACTTCTCATGTATAGTTAAGGAAGTGGAATTTAAAAAACCAAAACAATCTGACCTTCCTTGGGAGGTAGAGACCCTTCAGGAGGTAACCAACCCTTCGAGGTGCTTAACCACTAAGCCAACTTGACAATTGACTGATCTAGGACCCTAGCCTCTCCCATAACAATTCATGCATGCAACTTAGGGCTTCCAACCACTCCCACAGCAATGCATGCCAACAAATTTGTACTTTTCCATTAAACGACCCTCCTTTTTGAGCCACTTTTTCAGGGCTAGGTCTTAGGACACTCCATATAACTTTGTGAAACCTTCAAAAATAGTAAATAATAAGGGAATAAGGATACTAGTACAATCATTGGTGAAAGCCCTTGACTCTACCCCTACTAACCATGATAGGCATTTTGTTAAACATATAAAAATATTTAATCTACAAGTGTGAACGATGGATCTAAGGACATGGGTTTCATACTCACCTAAGAATTGCTAAGAAGCATTGATGCCTGAACACATTATGTGCAGTCTCATCCATTAGGTCATACATACATTGTTCATTCATTTTCAAGTAAAAACATGATGAGAGCCATACACAACTACTGTCATAAAACATATAAATAACCAACATAATAGAAAAATAAATACCAATGAAATCATAGCCACATGATCCACATATAAACTAGTATAATACTCATAGAAATACAAGGAGAAATAATGTCATATTGATGATGCAAAACCCAAACATCGGATGGGAGTACCACATTCCACCAGACAATAGAATGGCTTAGTCAAATCTCTCTTCACCGATTCATCCCCATGCCATATTCCAAGCATGAATGTGGGAGATCATAAAGGAA